>JAVTVY010015970.1:0-68041 GCA_036873755.1 Hanleya hanleyi
TGGAAAGTGGCAACTGCGCATCATCTGACTGGAAAGAATACGTGACGCATGTTAATGCCTGTGCAGCGTCAGGTAAATGAGACGAGTTTGGAGGGTCCAACTCGCAGTTATTATACTGAATACAGGGCAATTCAGTCACTCCAATCAAAATATGATGGACCAGTTAAACAAAATATCTGTATATAGATGACAAAAAGATGAAAGTCTTTCTAGCATGGGTGATGACATGTTGAAATTGGCGAGACGAATATACCAAGACCAGCTGGCCCTCGATGCATTTGGATATGCACTAGGTCGAAATATGAAACTGATGATCATGGGCCAGGGATGCAGAACTGTGGAATAAGCCCTAGCCCAAATGAAGTACAAAACTGTCTTCCAACACAAGGACAAACGTTCAGTGCAGGTAGTCACGTGTGAAAAAACTAAATAAGTTAATTGTGCTCATGAAACTGTTCATGAACAGAGAAGGCAACAGACGACAAGGATCCACTCCACGAGCGGTAGTGTGGGTCGCAGCTGTGGCAAAAACTGGCATTTCGCAAGAAATTGCCCAAGCAAGGCTGTTGATCAAAATGTGTCAGTTCTGCCATCTCAGTAGACCGAGAGATGGCGGACAAGAAAGAGTCTTGTGGGAAAATAAAGCCCGCTATTCAGGGAAGGAAATGTGGAAAATGCGCGGTGAGCAATGTCCCATCCAGACTACCAAGATGACCACTGGCTGCAAGAAAAAGGAAAGAGATTTTCACTTAAGGCAGGTGGAAGGTGTACAGGATCCGCTGTGAAGATCATCACCCAGGATACTTAATGGAAGATATCTGAAGACAAGAGAGTCTTCAGCCTGCAAGTAAAATTCTTGTTGCAGTAGGGGGAGAGTTACGCATTCTTAGACGAGTTCTGGACATCAACCGAGGCGGAAGAGGACGAACACACCAGCCTACAGCTGCAGACAGAATAACTCTGCCATATTGAGTATGGATTTTTTGAGTGCGCATGATTGTCATGTAAGTCAGAATAGAAGGAATAGAAATCCCAAGTTATGTCGAGTAAATGTCAAGCAGGATTCCGTCATATCAACAGAATCCATGCAGTACGTTGAAGTAGAAGTACCTGGTGCCAGATACTTGACTCCAATAAGTCTTGTGGAGCCAAAATGTAACACCTTTGAGTAAAAGGAAGTGTTGGTCGCTAGAGGGATAGAGGATACCCGATATAGTGCAAATATGATCAGCTGTCAAAGGTGGAGCCAAGCCTATTCCATTACATCGGGGATTGAACATGTGAAGCAGCAACTACCGTTGGACCAACAGTCGCAGTAACCACTGTAGGCGGTCAAGGACACTGCCGGAGCACCGCAGTCAAATATGGGATGATTCCAGAAAGTAACTTTGGGAGGAAAAGAGTAATGAAATCGGTGAGTCCCTACAGAAGTACCAGGGTACCTTTGCGAAAACAACTGCAGACCTCGGGTGACCTCTGTAGGTGAAACACACAATCAACACAGGAGACGCAAGACCAGTCAAAAGACGGCCCTGGCATTTACCTTACGTTAAAATCCAAGCAAAAAGTGGTGGAGAAAATGATACGTAGTGGAGTGATCGAACCATTCCCAGCTTCTTGAGAGGAGCCCATCACCAGAAAGACGGGTTCGTGCAGTTTTGCGTTGATCATCGAGAGATGGATGCAAGGGTGGAAACGGTTCTCAAAGGAATGCAGTGAGGCAATGTTTATTGTCGCGCTGACGTGGATGCATGCCTACTTTGACTTGAGAAAGTATTGCATGATTTACAGACAGCGGAACTGAAACTTAAACCAAACCAGTGTCAACTGTTCAAGCATGAAGTCATTTTCCTGGGAGGTGCTGTATCATCAGAGGGAATCCATGCAGATCCGAACAAAGTAAGACAGGTAATGCCGACTCTTTGTAATGTCATGGAATTGAGAAGTTTCTTGGGGTTGTGCAGCTGATTCGCCAAGATAACCGCACCACTGCATAAGCTGACACAGAAGAATAAACGCTTTGGAGGTGATAACATTCAGGGGCCATTTAAACTGCTGAAACTGCATTTAAACTGCTGAAATGAACTCAAGGCTCTATTTCTGGCTCATCCAAAAAAGGAAAGACACTATATTCTTGACACGGGTGCATCTGGCTTTCACAGCAGCAGGATGATGAGAGGTTATACATGCAGCATATACGAGTTTGGCATTAAGCAAAAAGAACGTCCTTACTGTGTTACCCGTAAAGCTCTGGATCATTTCAAGCATTATGTCTATGGGCAGCCAATTCTCTGGAGGGCCGACAACTCTGCGTTTGGCTGAATGATGCAGTTTAGAGAGCCCGAAGGACAAATGGTTAGGTGGTTGCAGACCATAGGTATCTTCAGCCTGGAAGTGCACCACAGAACTGGTCAGCATCACGGAAATGCAGATGCACTATCCAGGCAACCGTTCTCCCATGGTAAGCGAGAAAAATGCTGAAACCCGAGGCAAAGCATCAAAGACAAATTGGAGGAAGACGCAGACGTTCAAATGAAAATTTCAACATTCAACGTGTGAATGTTGCTGGAAGGATGGGGACTGTGGGAAATAAGAAATGTGCAAATCGAAGATGAGGATATTTGCGACACTATGGAGGCTGTCTCAAGCATCATAGAAATACCTGGTGGAAAGCAAAATCACTCTGGAGACAGTGGTATCGACTGGTATCCACAGGCCATTCTGTTTCGGAAATGGCACGATGGCAATGGCTCGAGTCATAGTCCTATCCAAGTTATGACCACAGGTGTACAAGTATTGTTACGATGTCCCAATTGCAGATCATCTTGAGGTCACAGGATGATACGCCACCTCGCAGAGAATTATTATTGGCCAGGCCTGAGTAAAGATAATCGAAATTTCTGCAGTGTGAAGTTATGTACCAAGACCAAGCCGCCTTATGAGAAGGAGCGCTGCTACGTCAGTATCTGGTCAGGAATCCAATGGAGAGATCGCCCTTGACCTGATGGGATCATTACCGGAGGCAGAAAATGGGAACAAGTATATCTTGGTGATATCGGCTTATTTCATGAAATGGTCAAAGGTAGTGGCATTGCCAAATCGGGAGACAAAACAGTGGCCGGTGCATTATTTTACAATTTTGTTCAGTTTTGATGTGGATTACTTATGCAGCTCCATTCGGATCGTGGCAGTAACCTCGAGAGCGATATCTTTCAGGAGCATTGCTGTCTGTTGAAACTGGATAAGACCAGGACTACTTTACTTCAGTCACAGACTGATGGCATGGAGGAACGCTGTGACATGACTATGGAGGCTATGTTGAGAACTTACATGGATTCAAAGCAGCGTGACTAGGCTACCTGGTTTCCTTATTTGTCGATGGCGCGATGGTGACACAACATGAGACTGTGGGTCAGACACCAAACTGTATGATGCTGTGAAACGAAGTTCCCATGCCAATTGTGAGTTTGTCGTGCCCCTTCCTAGGAAGTATAAAGAAGCTGACCCGGGCAGCTTCTTGTTGGAAATCAGGGACAGAATACAGGATATCCATGCTCTTGCTCTCAAGAAGACTAAGTTTCAGGCCAAATATCAAAAGGCAGCTAGCTTACGAATTTCATGCTGGAAAGACTGGATTCAAGATGGATGAGATGGTTTATATGAAGGCATCTGCTTTCAAAAAGCTGCAGCCAAGATTCTAGGGCGATTTGTGATTGTGTGGTGCATAGACAACCTTCTATATCAGGAGAAGACTGCTCAGGACAAACCTCAAACAGTGCATTTGGATCGCTTGCTACTAGACGATATAAATGAATCCTCGCCCGGTGGATTAAATCTAAGTGGTTCTGACTTTACAGGGGACACAAGGATGCTGACTGCCTGATGCATTGTCCTTGATACTAAACTGGATTCTTATATTTAATGGCCCACACCGATTTATGACAGAACACCATGAAGAATAACAGCCCAGAGTCTCAGCAGGAAGGAGTCTTGATATTCATATAGGGAATTGTACCAACGAAGATGCTCTGCCAGCCACCTTGCAGCTTTCATTTCCCCATCCATTCGGAACGCTGGTAGTGGGTGAGTGAGTGAGTGAATAGAATTTAACGTCGCTTTCAACAATATATCAGCTATATCACGACGAACCAACTAAGCACCACCCAGCCAGTTGTGTTCCTGCTACTTCAAAGAAGAAATCTTTGAAGCAGCATGGAACCAGATACCCTCCATCCACCCTATAAAACACTGAGGACAGCGCGCAAGACACGGACAGGACGCTTACATGGTGCAATAAAGACAAGTGATATTACAGTGCTAGACATCACATTATCAAGTTCTTGTTGCTTCTCAGCAAAATGCGCCGGTAGTGGAAAAGACCACTAAAACATGACAAAAAGAGCGCCATTGCCCTTAAAATCATTTCTCTGTGGTTCGATAGAAAAATAAAGCGTCTCCAGTTAGTTCAAGAATCGAATGAACTGCAGGACAATGTAAAGCACTCGGAAGACATATCCAAATCATCGTCCTCGGACTCAGAAGGCGATTCTGACAGCAGCAGCACTACCCCCGGAAGGTGACTGCAGGAGTAACAGTCCACCGACTCCAGAAAGATTCATGGAACGGACCGCCAAAATCGAAATACGATCCAAAGCTTCAAACACCCAGGTGGACGATATCGCTATGGAATTAGTTTACCGAGATTTAAAGGATACCACATCAGACAAACCTACCCAAAAAGCAGCAGAGCATAAGATTATTAAGGTAATGAGCGTAGAACGCGAGGTAGAGAATCAGCGATTATCAGCGATTATCACCGAGGCAACGAGACAGACATCACCACCAATGCAGAAGCAGACGGCATTGGAACAACAGATCACTGCCCCATAATGTCCCCAAACCGTGAAAGAGGCCGCGATAAATATAGACTACAGAAATCTTACTTAGAAGGAAGACCTGGCAATCACACAGTAGATGGGTCTGGAGGATTCGCCCGCAAGGAAGGTATGAAGGGGAGATACAAGGGGTTGGCTCCTAATACTCCCTCCCATGATGGGAGTCGATATAAGATGTGCTATTATACGCAAGTGCCTCTCGCTTACCAGACCCGCCTGAAATTACAACACATATAAGGGAAGTGGGAAGAGGTGCCGACATACTGACTGCATCACATGACTTCACAGAATAGTCTTCTGGTTAACCTATTCTAAAGCACATACCAAGAATCTAACGATTCGTGATATGTGTTGTATCTCAGGTACGCTTTTATTGTACCTGTTCATGTGGCAACTTGGATGATATGACCACACGGCCCCTAGCACCGGCATAAGCGGTATTAGATAACAAATCTAGAGAGCTATGTTGGAATGCTCTGACAACTCGTAAACTGGTAATTGGTGAGCTGTGTCGCTGTGACAACTCGTACATTGGAGATTGGTGAGCTGTATCGTCGTCAAATGTAAATGACGGCATTTAACACGAAAGACTGTAGTCTGTAAGGCCCGATGTCGACCCAGCATCAACTTCCCATCAAAACACACCAGAATGGAGACCCTCGTTGTATTAGGAGAACGCCAGTAAAAGCTAATGGAGGAGGGTAGGTGGCTGTACCTCGCTCCGGGATTTAGAGCATGGAGCAAGGCGTCGCGCAGGATTCCCACCGGCATGGAAACAAAACGGGCAGAAACTATTAAGGTGAGATGGTCCTCACGGAACTAGCGACGCTTAGGAAGTATAAATAAAACCTGGGCGTGGATTACGCTAGTGGGCATGGTTCCATACTTGCGGGGAAAGAAAATTCATCCCTTCAGCTAGCAAGTCATAATCTCCGGACTCTCCCGGATACTCAATTTCTGGATTGTCCATTCGAGTGATCCCCTTAGCCAACTGAGGACTACTCCTCACAGGTAGTGTATCCAGAGGTGTACCTAGAGGAGTAGTCCTCAAATATGCAAATGCAGAGGAGTAGTGAAGCTTCCTACTCCTCACTACACTGCTGGGACACAACCTGAATTCTCCTACTACACCGCGGAAACGCTTACTGTCTGCCTAATCCTCTGGACCACACTGCAGGCTTTGACCTAGTTTCCCTTGCATAAGTTACACCCCTTGCATAACTCTCTGCTGCAGAATGGTAGATTTATACATCACCAACTAACTGATTTTGAAGAAGGCGGGCAAATAAATGAAGTCTTTGAGTGGTGGTAGGTGATTAGATATTCTTTTGCATGATGTAGAACTTTCATTATGGAATATAAAGTAGATGGGTAGGATTAAAAGGATTGTGTGTTCATGTAACTTGTTATTTAGTGAATTTGTTCATGATATTCATGCAATTTTCATGTGAACCTAGCAGGGAGTTTTTAGTAGCCCAGACATTTCTTGAAACACAATTCTACATTATAGTGTCTTGTGAGTGAATTAAACAGAGCAACTTTATACAAGTGCATGTACATATCTCTGTTAGCTGAGATAGCAACGTTAATAGCTCGAAGCATAAAAATCAAGACTGATTTAGTTGCTTGCATTACTAACATTCTGATGTAAATTACTGGTCATATTCAATTAACTACTTCTTTGAAAGACATGATTATTATATCATGATCACCATGATAACTGGGTACTCCTCAGCCTACACTGCTGCATACACTGCAGTCTACTAGAGGAGTACTCCTCTGCCTACACTGCAGGCTACACTGCAGCCTTATTTAAATAATTGGGAATCTCCTCTGATGCAGTGTAGTCTGCGGTGTAACCAGAGGAGTACACTGCCACCTACACTGCCGTCTACACTGCAGCAGAGGAGTAAACTGCCACCTACACTGCAACAGAGGAGTACACTGCCACCTACACTGCACCAGATGAGTACAGTACCATCTACACTGCAGCAGAGGAGTACACTGCCACCTACACTGCAGACTACACTGCAACAGAGGAGTACAGTACCGTCTACACTGCAGCAGAGGAGTACACTGCCACCTACACTGCAGACTACACTGCAACAGAGGAGTACACTGCAACCTACACTGCAGACTACACTGCAACAGAGGAGTACACTGCCACCTACACTGCAACAGAGGAGTACCCTGCCACCTACACTGCAGCAGAGGAGTACACTGCCACCTACAATGTAGTCTACACTGCAACAGAGCAGTACACTGCCACCTACACTGTAGTCTACACTGCAGCAGAGGAGTACACTGCCACCTACACTGCAACAGAGGAGCACACTGCCACCTACAATGTAGTCTACACTGCAACAGACGAGTACACTGCCACCTACACTGCAGTCTACACTGCAGCAGAGGAGTACACTGCCACCTACACTGCAACAGAGGAGTACCCTTTCACCTACACTGTGGTCTACACTGCAGCAGAGGAGTACACTGCCACCTACACTGCAACAGAGGAGTACACTGCCACCTACACTGTAGCAGATGAGTACTCCTCAGACTACACTGCAGGCTACACTGCAACCTCATTCAAATAATTGGGACACACCTCCAGCTACACTGCAGCCTAGTCCTCCAGTAGTTGCACTGTACTCCTATAGGTACTCCTCTGACTACACTGCACTAATCCTCAGTTTGCCAAGGATCAGCTCATACTGGACCAGCAGAGTAATTTTGTCCGATATATGTACCATAGTTCGGCAGATGGAAGTGAACCAGGCAATATCTTCATTTATCAAGCCAATTTCTGCATTTTCACTTCGAACTTCCCTTGATATATCTGGCCCCTTCAATGTTCAAAGAACTTATAAATAGACACTAGACATCACTGACCTCGAAATCATTTGAATTTTGAAATGTGTCATAGAAGAGCGTTATTGATTGGGTGATCTATATATTTTCACCACTATCACCATATTAGAAGGAATGACGCCGCTACTTGAGGATGATGTCTCTACACACAATCGGCTTGTAGGTTCTGATTGTTCGTCTCTCATTCATAGGTAAAATTTATACCTCAGATTTTGAACACTGAAGGTGGTCAGGTAAATCAAGGCAGATTCGAAGTGGGAACGTAGAAATTGACTTCATAAAATGAATATGGGAATACAAGTGATCAACGACCGACTGCGGCGCATCCAAGCCCATGGAATACACTGGGTGGATGAGTACGATTTAACGTCGCTTTCAACATTTTATAGTCATATCACGACATTTGGTTCCTATTCCTTTTCACATACGGGAACCCCACGGATGCCCCAGTTAGTCGCCTCTTACGACAAGCTCCCCGAGGGGGCCCAAGGTCTATTCTTTCCATGACCTGGAGTGTACACTGGGACGTGATCTCCAGGACGCGCTTGATGGTATAGAAATTATACCCCTCAGAGACCTAAGAAATAAGGAGGGGGGTGGTTTAATATCACACGGAAGAATATTTCGTTCAAATTGTGCCAACCAGTTTGAATAGTGGAAGAAGCCGGAGTACCCAGAGAGAACCACCGCCCATCGGCAAGTAACTGCCTAAAAACTTTCACAGATGTACCAGCGGGGCTTGAACCCTATGCCCTAAGAAATAGGCACTCTGTGTGAACATTTACTTAACCCTAATTTTGTTTATTGATTAATCAAATTTGTATTGATTAATTAATTGCAAATAGGCTCAAAATGACCCCAATATCATAAACTAAAAAGTCACAGAGAGTCAGGTTTCATATTTTTGTCGTTTCAGAGATAGAAGAGAAAGTTTGGTGTGGGGGGGCATAATGCGGATAGAAGGTGTTAATCCTCACCAATGTAAATTAACATGGGTAATGGATAAATATTCTACCATTTTATGTCGAAACATCATCTTATATCTTGTGGTTAGGGGTCTGGCGTATATTTACATATACCTTTTTATCTGAGGCAGGCTACACATATGCTCAATGTTGATACATTCGATATTTCGATGATAGAAATATTCATTTTTTCACTGCTCTTTTCATTTCAATCACCTGAGAGGCCTTAACTTTGATGCAATGTAGAATTCTACAGAACAGTGGTGTGACTGACAGCACCAATCATGTCATCCTCTCAAAACAACTGAGAAACGAATAAAATAATACTTTCTTGTCTTCAGTGGTAACAAATATTTGGCACACTATATTTTCAAGTAAACAAAATCAGAATGAAAACATATTTGAATGGAATGAAGCATTCTTTCAATCTGATTAAATCCAGATCAACAAAAAGGGTTCCATGCCATTTAAGATCTTGAACCAACGCCCAGGTTTTCCTGTTCAGAAACAGCTCTCAGCAAATCAAGTTCACATGTTCGGCCGGTCTCATTTGGCGGCTAGGGGGTGACAGATGTACAATATAGACAAATACACCAGCAGCCCTCGCAACTCAGAAAATGGCCTCCACAACAAAAATGGTCAATGCAAATGCATTTGCTTCAGCTAAACAATTTTCCAAAGTCATTCATGTTGTTGATCAGTCTTATTAGCCATTTGGCTACTTTAGAAATAAAATCAGTAGCTGCAGCTGTTAAAACAGTAAGCCTGGTTGAAGTTTCACATGATGTTCATCTTTAATGATCTGTTTGACAATAGGAAAACCAAATCCAAATCTATCTGTTTTTGCCTGTGCCAGACACTTGGGCTTTCCCACAGATCAGCACGGAATACAGCTATCATGGAAATGTATGAAAAATTTCGACTAATCAATCTTCATCCACTTTAGGGAACCCACAGAGAGTACATAAATGGTGCATCAAAGCACATAAATGGTGGTTCCCGAACAATGTTGTCAAGAGAGAACTTTTTTATTGGCCTGATGGTGATCTACAGCTTTTCAACAAGATGCTGCCGCTTTAAAAAAGCATTGCTGACCTCAATCAAATTTAATTCGGCTTTTACTTCGGCACAGCTGAATGCTGTAGCGAACAGGTTATTGTATAATTTCCGTTTAGAGCAGATGTCATGAGAGGTCAGAGCTTGACAGTAGCCAGTCTTCATCCTGGTTGGGGAAGATGGGCTGAAAAATGACCGCAATAGACATAGGTATGTTAACAGCTTTTTGTTTAATTGTCCCTCAAAGCAGATACAATGAGATGTGAGTGCTAGATTAAAGACAGCATAACCCTGGTTAGTGAGGACGAGAGTGACATCAATAAACATATACAACAGGTTTTTGTAAAATTGTCTTTTAGAGCAGATGTCATGATGCCTTCCCCAGATCTATTTTTTGCTGAATAGCCTTTGCTGAATGGTATATCATCGAGTCAACTAAGCCAGCAACTGAAATGAAGAGAAAACAAAAAATATTAAAGACAATGTTTCATCATCTATGCATCAATCATGTCAAGTAATGACGATTAGTTCTCCAGTCAGTGATTTCATATTCTATCTTGCATTTAGTGAATTCATCATTCAGTGAATTCATCTATTCATTAATCAGTGACTTCCTTTATTCATCAGTCAGGGAATTAATGTATTCATTGTTCACTGAATTCATCTATTCATCATTCAGTGACTTCATCTATTAACCATTCAATGACTTCATTTATTCACCATACAGTGAGTTAATATATTCATCATTCAGTGAATTCATCTATTCATCAATCAGTGACTTCCTTTATTCATCAGTAAGTGAATTAATGTATTCATCAGTCATTTTATTCATCATTCAGTGATTTCATCTACTCAACATTCAGTGGCAATCTGTTTACCATTCACTGGTTTCATCTATTCGGTGAATTCATTAATTCATCAATTAGTCACTTCATCTATTCACTGACTTATCTGTTGACCATTAAGTGACTTCATTTATCCACTTTCACTGGTTTAATTTATTCACCATTCAGTGATTTCATTTATTCTACATTCAGTGGCTTCTTTTTATTCAGCATTCATTGAATTAATGCATTCAGTTACTTCATCTACGTATCCACCATTCAATGATTTCATCTATTCACCATTTAATGACTTTATCTATGGACCATTCAATGACTTCATTATTTCAATATTCAGTGAATTAATCTATTCATTATTCAGTGATTTCATTTATTCATCATTCAGAGACTTCATTTATTCATCAACCAGTGAATTCATCTATATTCACCATTCAATGACGTCATCCATGTTATCCACAGAGTGAGACTTCATCAATCAGTGTTAAATTATTCATTATTAAATTGTGAACTAATTGTATACGAATATGAAGAAAATGAGTATGTTTTATATATGTTGATGACGACAACACCCTTCGGACAAATTGCCCGAGGGGTAAAGAAGTAGAGGACTGACACTACATTAGTTACCTATCCCTATAATCTGATCACGTGTCATCACTCACCTGTGAAAATTCCCCCTACGATGGCACAAACACCAGTCAAAAAATGCATGAATGATCTACAAATAATACAAGAACAATTACATTACTCTTTGACTTCATCCCATAATGATAATGAGGACATCTGACACCTGTTCGAATCATATACTCATGCTTGGCTAACTCCTAAACATGTTTACCTGTAAATTGTCAAATACACTGCACGCAACATTATTTTGTTGAGTCATATATTATAATCTTACTTTTTTCTTTCAAAGGAAAAGGAGAATTGGTTAGTCTGTTTAATATCACCTGAAATAACTTTTGTGTGATTGAGACACATTAATTTGTGGATTCATTAAAGGTGTTAGAAATGCATAAGTTGTTATCTGTAATAACATGACTCAACACTCAATATCACATGGTGTCAATGTGATGGACTGGAATATTGTGTCATTAGAGGGCACTAGCTCTGTGTCAAATGATGTTTGATGGATTAGAATACTGTGTAATTAAAGGGCACTGCCTCACTGTCAAATGATGTCAGTGTGATGGATTGGAATATTGTGTCATTTTAGAGGGCACTAGCTCAGGGTCAAATGTTGTCAGTGTGATGGATTGAAATATTGTGTCATTTTAGAGGGCACTAGCTCAGGGTCAAATGTTGTCAATGTGGTGGATTGGAATATTGTGTCATTTTAGAGGGCACTAGCTCAGGGTCAAATGTTGTCAATGTGGTGGATTGGAATATTGTGTCATTTTAGAGGGCATTAGCTCAGGGTCAAATGATGTCAATGTGGTGGATTGGAATATTGTGTCATTTTAGAGGGCACTAGCTCAGGGTCAAATGTTGTCAGTGTGATGGATTGAAATATTGTGTCATTTTAGAGGGCACTAGCTCAGGGTCAAATGTTGTCAATGTGGTGGATTGGAATATTGTGTCATTTTAGAGGGCACTAGCTCAGGGTCAAATGTTGTCAATGTGGTGGATTGGAATATTGTGTCATTTTAGAGGGCATTAGCTCAGGGTCAAATGATGTCAATGTGGTGGATTGGAATATTGTGTCATTTTAGAGGGCATTAGCTCAGGGTCAAATGTTGTCAGTGTGACGGATTAGAATACTGAATAAAAATCAGCCCAACAGGACATAGTCAGATTAAATGCTACATTTCAACCAATCCAATCTACGTGTGCACTAGTGACTCAATACCACGGAAACAAAAAAGTTTTCTTTGGAGTTCAAGACATTGATTATATACATGTGAACTAGACTCACCTCTGTTTTTCTGTGTATTTCACCATCATTGGGGACAGTTCATACATTATAAACACTCCTGGTAAACCAGACTCCCCCGTTGAATGGGAGACAACTTTTGAATGTTTCGTTACTGAAAACTGGTTTGTATACAGAGTCTGCAAGAGAATTGTGTAAAAGGATTGTTTACATTCAAATGTGTCGCTATATAGCTGAAATATTGCTGAACGCGATGTTATAGGAGTACTTATTTTTGAGTGTGACTATATTTATCAGCAATCGTATTCAAAACCTTATTATATAAAAATTATGTTGATAGAATGCGAAGTAAAAGAAATATTGAATATTTTGTTGCTCGCCACGGCGTGCACTGGGCGCCGCCATTGCACCACTGTGTGACGTTTTTAGATGAGCGGAAGTTGATGTATACTCATCTAAAAACGTCACAACTTTATGGAGATTTAAGGTTGATCGTGTTGGTCATGCCGATAATTCACACGAGAAGGAACCCAGTAAATTCACGGATGTTCTAGTTGATTTCAGTATTTCAAGTGTAATCATGAAAATGTTTACAAACTTAGAAGCATCGTCGTTCAACTCAAATCACTGGACAATTGCAGAGGACGCTCTTTTAGTTTATCACGCAGCTTCAAATTTTGTCCAAATTAAATCGAGCAAGTCTCAGTTGAAAAATTTGGGAAAGAAAATTCTTCAGTTGGCGGAGATAACCAACAATTTCCTTTTAGGAATTACCCCGGTGGGATTTGCCGCACCAGTTTTTTTCCTACAATTAAAACTCGGACCCAGAGTAATTCAAATGTCCGTAGTTGAAAAGTCCCTGGATCAAGCGTTAGCCGTGACGTCGTCCTGAATACTGACGTCATCAGTCATGTCATCCTACAGGCAACATGGCGGCACCCACGTCGACCTCAAAGCGGAAACATAGCTTCACAAATTGTAATAAAAATAATAGGTTATCGCCCTCAACGACAGTAAAATAGTTGGTTATATTTCTTTAAGAGTCTAACCGTTGTAATAGGAACCTATGTAAAATACGGTAAGTACTCCTTTAAGCCTTAATTTTCTCTCTCTCTCCATTCAAATGAATAAACTAGTATTATCACATTAAAGAGGAGGTCAAGCAGTCCAGTGTCATTTTAGGAGGAGAAAGATTTCACAATTCTAAATGAAATACTGTTTAACCCATATAATAACACAATTAGTACTTGTAATTTCTTTAATAGGCGTACTATCTATAATACTATATTACGAGAGGGTGGGGGGGTCATTGGGTGCGAATGATCCCAAAATGAGCCCTCGCTGCACCAAACCATATGTTATATTCCACTGTCACAGTACTGGGCATAGGAAATGACCCTCTCTCAAGAAATCCTGGCGACACCCATGCTCAAGTTCCAGAGGTATAGTTATATTTCTCATTAAAAGCATTGCACAAACCTATAAAAGTCTGTTAGGGAACATTCTAATTATTTTCAGAAATATTGTTACATAGCAACAGGTTATTAGATTGGGATTTATTCTGGAAATACTATAGGTTTATGACATTTTAAGCGCTTAATATGTGATAACAAGGGTGATTCATAATTCACATTCAATGAAAATATACGTAACTCAAAATATTTAAGCCTTCTAAAATAATTCTGAATCTATTGGCAACTAAGTTGCAATAAGTGGCCAGTAAAGTTGATTTTAATGCTGGGAGATGCAAAGAAATTAGACTGTTTTTGAAAAGAATATACATGTGCATGTATGCCGTACTATCACTGCAAGATTATAAAAGCTCATTTGGTTACCAGACTTGTATCCAACCCAAACAATCTTGAATTGTAAAATGCAATGTGATCGAAGATAATAGGAATATTTTGATAGAATGCTAAATTCTAAAACAAACAATAAATTTGATTTTCCAGCAAGAAAACTACCACATATTATAACATCTACAAGATCGAAGAATTAACACATTCAAATTAATTATTTATGATGATGAAAATGATTTGGAATGAAAAAGAGGAACTGAAACAAATAGGTACACATACCTGCCCAGTAGTTTTTACATATGTTGTTGGGACAACTTTTACAAAATACTGATACATTGTCTGGGCTGAAATAAAATGGGAAAAAACAAAATGAATGAGACATGTATAATTGTATCTGCAATTCTATAACACTTGTATCAATAACATTGAGCTAACCGTGCAATTATTACACGATTTACCACGGTTATGTGAAATGTACATGTGTCAAGTGGAGGTGTTCATATGAGATTCCATTTCACAAGTCGGATGAAGAAAGGGTCGTCTGCTTTCATACATGTAAGAATCGAATAAAAGAAACAAAATTACAAGATGAAATTTCCTTCTCAAGTTTAACTGTTGTTTCCATCAGGAAATTGATTAACAAAGCGACACAAATAGGCATATATCCACACAATTTCGCAACAGCTGCCTCAGCTGACAAAATCAGTCCCCATTTCACATCTTCATTTTATCCAGCCAATTTCTACGTTCCCACTTCGAACCTGCCTTGATTTATCTGGACCCCTTCAATGTTCAAATAACTTATAAATAGACACGAGACGTCACTGACCTCGAAAGCATTTGAAATTCGAAATGGGTCGCACAAGAGCGTTATTGATTGGCTGACCTAAATTGTGGGCCCCTTATTAGGAGGAAAGACGCCACTAATAGAGGATGATGTCACTCTACATGACTTCACTGACCTTCACTCGCAATCGATGTGTACGTTCTGATTGGTTCTTCTGCCGTTAGAAGGTGAAATTTACACCTCGGATTTTGAACACTGAAGGGGTCAGATAAATCAAGGCAGGTTCGAAGTGGGAACGTAGAAATTGGCTGGATAAAATGAAGATGCCATTTCAGAGACCACATAAACTCGTACACTGACATTGGCACGGTGCCAACCGAGACGGCAGCATCGTCCCAACATCAGTGGACGAAAGGTTGTCAAACCAGAGAAATGTGCAACATGTAAATCTTTTCTATATAATCATAATGTTTAAGATACTATTTCATGCAACTCGGCATAGGATTTATGTTTGTGTGGCACGGGTTATTTCATTTTATTTCCTGGTGATAGTTTTTTTTTTACTTAATTTGTTCATTTATTGTCTGTATTTGAAAATAATAAAAAAAACTTTTGCCATTCATTCCAAACACATTGATAAGGCAATGATCAAACAGACTAAAAACATGAAAGTATTTAGACTTCCTAACTAAATTTTCTTTGGTATTCATTTTTCTTTGATGACTGTTTCCAGAATTTCATAGTTTTAGATGGGTATCTAAAAAAATTTAGTATTCTAAACAAAACAAAATATACATGGACTCCTTTTCAAGCCTGGTCATTTACAAATGATAATTAACTCAACACTTAAATATTTATTGGAATCTCTAATATATTTATCGAAAATATTTTAATAATTTCACACCAGCCCTAACAAGATTATCATTATCTGAGTTTCCCTTAAAGTTTGTAAAATAATTTTGAACAAAATATTGGGCCAAGCCGGGAATTGAACCCGGGACCTCTCGCACCCGAAGCGAGAATCATACCCCTAGACCACTTGGCCGGCACAGGGAGTCCAAGCGGTAATAGTCGAGATAATATCCACACATCCAATATTAAAATCACAAACGTTTTCTTTCCCTTTGGCTGAGTCAGGTTAATTCTAAATTGTAATAAATGCTTACTGCCGATGTTCTATTAATCTAAAACCATTATTTTAGGCATTGAAACGAACAGAAAAGAAGATTTGACTGAAAGCGGAAGTGGAGTGCCCGTTTCGCGATGCATGATGGGACAATTCCCATTTCCGTACAACATGTGGTGAACGAAAGAACTCGCGTAAATTTTCGTGAAGGCTTGGAGAAAAGAAAGTTTTGTGATTCTTGGTTCGTTTCGATAACAGTAGAGGGGTATGTTCACTAATTCTGACTATGTCCTTTCGGTTTGAACTATCATTACACTTCAACAAAGTCAACGTTCGTAAAATCAACAGACATGCAACAACAACAACAACAACAACGAACCACACAGCAGGCACAGGCTGCTTGGATTCGCGAGTGAAAAGGCCTACTATAACAGGTCAAGAAAAAGGAACAACTGGAGTATATATCCCAGCCGAGATAAAATATCCCACTTTGGATATACTCTCTGACCCAAGTCAACCTTGCTGCCCAAAAAGCAAACTTCCATGCATGTCATTGGTCACTGCCTTTTCTGATGTAAACATCTGAGAAGAGCAGCTGTCATGTTATGCATTGCATCATGGGTTGTTTTGAAGTAGCAAGGTTTACTCGGGCCAGTTATTCTTTTCATATCACGTTGAGCACACCGGTTCTCGTCAGATCACCGAAGTTATGCAATGCTGAGCTCACATGAATTATGACTTATGATATGACTGAATTTTTTTTTTTTGAATATATGCGTTAGATCTCACTCACTCACACAACAGTGGTGCATGATTGATGGGAAGTATGTATTGCAACAACACGAAAAAATGATGCACATAATTGCAATATTACAGAGAATAATCTTGGCGAGAAAAAGTTAGCAAAATTATACAATCACATTGGCAGTTTTGTGAAGTAGATTACACCTTGTTTTTGTAGATTAAATGCCGAAATTCGCCATTGCCGTTCAGTATGAAATCGGTCAAAATATACCAATTAGGATATCTCAATATCCAAAGTTGGATATATATTCAAGTTAGTCCTTTGTTCCGACCAGTATAATACCGCCATATTGTTCCTATTTTAATATACAACATTGCAGAATATACTGGTACTCTCAACTCGTAGTAGCCTGTGCCACGAGGACTTGGGCCGTTTTGTATATCATCAATTTTCGAAGCGACAAGCGTTTCAGGGTTTCTGGACATTTCAGCACTGAGGTAATATTTCGGCAGTGAAGTGGGGGATACAACGTTCTTTAACATTTGTATCATCAGGGTTGATAAGTCTCCTGGAAATTCCTGGAATTCAAATTTCATGCTGGAAAGTGCTTAAAAAAAATAGGGTTGTCCTGCAAAATAAAAATTTTGAAGTTCATCGATTGCCAATATCTCCTTTCTATCAACAGCATTTCAACAGTTGTGTGATTTAGTGCTGAAAACTCCTGAAAAATGACCTATATCAGCTTGGAAAACTCCTGGAATTTTCACTGAATGGAAATGCAGTTTCAGAGCAGACAGTTCTAGACTGTGTGAGCCAAGTGACGTAATTTTTAGATGCTTTGATACTGACCTACTTCACTGTGGTGTCGTATATTTTGCGACAAATGTCTCCAGATATGCCTGAAAGTTCCATTTTGCCTAATATCCTGAGTTGGCATGGGGTAAAACACTGACAGTTGCACTGACGAGAACATGAACTGAGAATGAATGGTCGATATAATATTAATATTGTTCTGTATATTGCCCTGTGTAGGTTTTGGGGTTGACCTGGGATGTCAGCTCCTCAGAGGTGACTAAACTGGGGCACCTGTGGCAGGGCTCCCACTGACCCATAGCCATAATATAGGGCAAAATATAGGGACATAATGGTCAAAATATAGGGCAAATATAGGGATATAATGACCAAAACATATGCCATATGTGGGCCTGTACTCATCACTGGGACAAGGTAATAAAGAAGAAACAGTACAATTTAGTTTGTACACTTCCGACTCGGTTGCGTTGTTATTTTGGAGGAGTTCAATAAGCCAACTATTCGTGTATATGTATCACAATAAATACAAGGTCAGAGCTGCGTGAAAAAGCACAAGTAATCCTGAAAAAGGGCAAAATCAGTCAAATTTGAGAAAATATAATGAAAAATAGGGGAGAGCACAGGCCTCAATTTAAGGTGGTAACCTGTTTTCAGGTTGCCTGGAGGTTGCCATATGAAAAATAGTGGTAACCTATTTTCAGGTCCCCATAATTTTGACTAATAATATGATAATAGGTTAATAATTATGCAATAGGTTACCAGTGTAGATTTCATGGTAACCTGTTGAGAGGTTACCATCAGCACTCCTTAAATTGAGGCCTGAGAGCATAAAATATAGGGAAAAATTGGGCCAGTGGAATCTAGGACCCAGACTGTCAGTGTGGGGTCTCGGGTGTAAAAAGGAATAGGGCCCAAACATTGTGATATGATTGAAATATAGTTGAAACTTGAAAACGATGTTAAACATATTCACTCGCTCACTCACTATACTATATCATTCTCGATATCGTATAAAAGTTGTGAAAATTAGTCTCTCGTCACTATTCAGGGGTCGCATCGTGTGTGGATGGACCTATCGGCTCGATTCAGAATAGCCAAGTCTTTGTTTGTTCCATCACTATGCCAGGCTTCATAGATGTACAATCCAGGCCACTACACTCCATGTCTCTGTCCAGTAATAGAACAACCCCTAACCACTCTGTCCACTATTTTTATCGTGTTTGGCAAACCATTCGATTGCTGTGAGGAGCTCATGTGTCTGCAACCAATCTTCAAACAGCAGCACTTGGCCGATTGAATTTCCTGTAATCAGTGGTAATACGCCATATTCTTCGTATGGGTGATGTAATCAGCACATATCGTATCACGAGATCACAGTGCACATCCAAAATGCGGAAAAAATCTTGGTAAATATAAAACTTGGTATCTCGGTGATACATGTATACTTGGTGTTATGCATTTCACAAACGATACTTAAATTTTAGAAATATTCCACTTGCAGGAACAAATATATTCATAGAAACAAACAAGCATACAGATCCTACTCCCAGATAGATCAGCCCAGGTGTGATTGGGGAAAATTGAAGTCATTTTATTCTTATTGTTCAGGCCTCGTGGGGCTTCCGGGGATTGACCTGGGCTGTCATTGTGCACACCGCAGGTCATGGTAAGAATAGGCCTCAGCTCCTCAGACTTCTTGTCATAAGAGGCGACTCACTGAGGCACCCGTGGGGTTCCCGGGTGTGAAAAGGTATAGGACCCCACCCGTGTGGTTCCCAGTGTGAAAAGGAATAGGACTCAACGTCGTGATATGACTGAAATATAGTTTAAAGCGATGTTAAATCATATTCACTCACTCACTTATTGTTCAGTGTACATGGTGTGGGGGACGGAGTGAATCGTGACCAGATTAGCATTCATTTCTCCTGGAATATGTAATTAATAAATAATTAGTGCTATCATGATCTACACAATTTGTTGCTGCCAGTTTATGGGTCACAAAGGACAGTTTGGCAAATAGATTTTCTGCCAGTATATCTTAAAATTCAAAAGAAGCGCCAAAAAATGTCGCTCGTGGTTGGTTACTTCACTTTACTATGTAAGAAAATAGTACGGTGGTGGTTTACTGTTTAAATGCCCCCTGTAGATAGAACGATATCTACAATGCTAGAAGACATCCATATAGCGGTTCATTAGTTCCATTAATTCCCAGAAATTCTTGAAGACTTTGTTTACAATATAATCTCCCAGGCAATGATATCAAAGTCAAGTCTTTTTCACTGTTGGCGCTCCCAGGGCTTTACCTGGCATGTCATTGTGCACACTCCAGGTCATGTTACATGTAAGAATAGGCCTCTGACTCAGCTCCTCAGAGAGCTTGTTGTAAGAGGCAACTAACTGGGGTACCACTGGGGTTCTTGGGTGAAAGGGAATAGGACAATACCCGTAGGGTATCGGGTGTTAAAAGGAATAGGACCCTCCCTGTGTGGTTTCTGGGTATGGAAAATTATATGAACCAAACGTTGTGATATGACCGAAATAGTGTTGAAAACGTTAAATCATATTCCCTCCTTCTATATCGAACTCTCCAGGTGACGAAGTTTTCAAATTGCAGAAATTAATGTGTTTTGCACTGATTTTGCACACATTATGCATATTATTGGAGGTAATTAGAGTAATAAAACTTATAGGTAGTGCTTGGAAATAATTATTCTCATTCTCAGCAAAATCGTGATTGAGCTCCGAAACCCAAACAACAAGGATATGCCAGGTTCGGGAAAACCACCTCTCTAAAATGGAGGTAAAAAAGGTCGTTTTTGCTTGATAACTTTTGACTTATTCATCATAACGCTACAAAATCTTCAGGCGATTTACATTGTTACATGCCGGAACAGTGGTTTTCCAATGAAAGTGTGCATAGTCTAATTGTTAACAGAGAACAAAACATGTCATCTATTCTTATGCAAATTAGATAGACGACAATTTGTTTTTTCAATACCATCCGATGCGGATAAATATATCCATGGTCGCCTATAGCGGATGTTTCTATCTTCGATATATCATTGAATTTATTGGACAAAAATGACCTTTTTTACCTCTATTTTAGAGAGGTGGTTTTCTCTAACCTGTATGCCATCAAGGCATCTGGTTCATTTTGCAATTCAAAACAATGTTGATGTTGACGACACATGTCTGAATGTAGGCCTGTCAATACTGACATCCCCTTGAATATCTCATATTTCTACTTCAGATCACCATGCCTGCCCCACCCCCACATACAATGGGTCGGTCCGGTCCCAGCTGCTTTGACAGAATCAAGCTGGGATTTACGATAGGATTCTGTGTAGGAATGGCCTCTGGGGCACTCTTTGGGGGATTTACTGCCCTGAGGTAAGGATTCTGTGTAGGAATGGCCTCTGGGGCACTCTTTGGGGGATTTACTGCACCAAGGTAAGGATTCTGTGTAGGAATGGCCTCTTGGGGCACTCTTTGGGGGATTTACTGCACTGAGGTAAGGATTCTGTGTACGAATGACCTCCAGGGCACTCTTTGGGAGATTTATAGATTGAGATAAGAATTCTGTGTTAGGAATGGTCTCCGGGGCACTCTTTAGGGGATTTACTGCACTGAGGTGAGGATTCTGTGTAGGAATGGCCTCCGGGGCACTCTTTGGGGGATTTATTGCATTGAGGTGAGGATTCTGTGTATGAATGGCCTCCGTGGCACTCTTTGGGGGATTTACTGCACTGAGGTAAGGATTCTGTGTAGGAATGGCCTTCGGGGTACTCTTTAGGGGATTTACTGCACTAAGGTAAGGTTTCCGTGTAGGAATGGCCTCCGGGGCACTCTTTGGGGGATTTATAAGTAAGGATTCTGTGTAAGAATGGCCTCCGGGGCACTCTTTAGGGGATTTATTGCATTGAGGTGAGGATTTTGTGTATGAATGGCCTCCGGGGCACTCTTTGGGGGATTTATAGCACTGCGGTAAGGATTCTGTGTTAGGTAAGGATTCCGTGGCACTCTTTGGGGGATTTACTGCACTGAGGTAAGGATTCTGTGCAGGAATGACCTCAAACTCTTTGAGGGATTTACTACATTAAGGTGAGGATTCTGGTATAATTGACCATCCTCGCTGATTTTCGAGCAGAGAAAAACATTAAACTATGGTAAGGTTCATTCAGTGAGGACTTCCACAAAATAGGCATAGTTTGACTACAAAAATATATTTTTTTTTAAACTAAATTTCAGAATATTAATCTACAGCAGTATTAAAAGATACTCTTATTACTTCTCTGTCAGTGATACAATGGTCTCTCAATTGAATATTCATATCACTGAGAATTTGAGATGGCACAATAAAGCTGCACTCTTCTGACCAAAGTGATCAATCACTCTGCTCTCTGGAAGCCCCTTCTAATTTCACTTCGAGAAATTACCCCCTGAGCAAAAAGCTTCTGTACAGTTATCCTGTTCCTGATACATGCAATGGTTTGACATTATCCACCTAACAATTTCTGCACTCATAATTTTAAAGACCTCACTGCATGGAAGAATATATATATATGTAACACGCGAGTTTGATCCAAGGCAAGAGTTCGTTTACTGGGATTAGGCATTTACAGAAACCTGTTCTCATAGCCTAACTATAGACACAATATTGTTCAAATGGCATTGGCATTAATGATCTATGTTTTCTGTGTTGACTAAATGTTGTGCACATCTGGAAATATCTAACAGTCTGATGGAGAGAAACTTTGTCTACTGGTATGTCCATCATTTATCGTCTACCGGTATGTCCATAATTTATTGTCTACCGGTATGTGAAACCATTTATTGTCTACTGGTATGTCCATAATTTATTGTCTTCCGGTATGTCCATAATTTATTGTCTACCGGTATGTCCATAATTTATTGTCTACCGGTATGTCCATAATTTATTGTCTACCGGTATGTCCATAATTTATTATCTACCGGTATGTCCATAATTTATTGTCTACCGGTATGTCCATAATTTATTATCTACCGGTGGGCGGTTATTAACATGTTCTTCTTGTTTCTGTTTTCCCCAGATATGGATTGAGAGGTCGAGAACTCATCCAAAATGTTGGTAAAACCATGCTTCAAGGTGGCGGTACTTTTGGAGTATTTATGTCAATTGGTACAGGGATACGCTGCTGATGTCATATGATGGACCACACAGGCATGTGAACTTTTGCTGAGAAACGTGCAAACTGTGTGAGAAAGTACTTTGTAAATCGAGGATGGTCAGGATAGAACATTTCTTTATTGTGGCTCAAAGAGAATCATCACCGTGTCATGACCTCGCGGCAGGAGTTGGGGCAGGATGATCTGACAAATCTGCATTCAAGGATCCGATTCACTTATTCCACATATTAGTTTTTCACTTGTCGACTGAGATCCTCCGAAATGAGAAGATTTCGCCAAACTATATATATGATTGGACAAATGAAGTGGCTTTTTTGGTTGGACTTGTTGACATTTATCCAGGACAGCTACAATAATTTTGTTTTTTAAGATAATTGATGATATAAATAGGTTTTTCAAATACCAGTGTAACCATGAATAGAGAAGGAAAGATTTCACAGGATGTTGAGCAGAATTTTTGTAAAATAAACTGCTAGTGGAAAAATAAATATTTGCATTGATGAAGCTTCTTTCTTTACTTTATGACGGGGGGGGGGTCTATTTGGAATAGCTCTGCTATTCATAATCACATAGTCTCAGCCAGAAAAAACATCTTCCAGTACTATTTCAACAACAAAGTCTTTTCAAACATTTAACTAATGCAAGCGGTATATTACAGTTTGACGGACAAGCAATAATATACAGTCATCGTTTGACTGACAAGCTATAAAATACTGTCATCGTTTGACAAGCTGAAATGTCTTCATTGACTGACAAGCTATGATGTACTGTCATCGTTTGAATAGCTATAATAATGTTATAGACATAAAGGTCAAAATTAATGGTACTGAATTACAGACTGTTGACCAAGATAAGATACTGGGTCTCTGGATTGAACAGTCACTCAACTGGCACTCTCACATTGACTCTATTTGTAACAAGATTTCTTCCAAACTTGGTGTTCTTTACCATGTTTACCGTAATAGTCATTTACTGAGAAAAGATGCCAAAATAATGTATTATAATGCTTATATCCTTCCTCACATGGACTACTGTAGCACAATCTGGGGCAATTCATCCAATTCTCAGATAGATAGAATTTTTAAACTACAAAAGCGAGCTGCTCGAATCATACTGAATGCACATTATTTAAAGGGAATGTAAACTCTGGTGAACCGTGCATGACCAGTTAAAGCTTTTTCCTCATAGAATCCAAATCGTTTATCAGATATTTTTTTACAATTTTTTCAAAGCAGTACTAAACGTTTTAACTTCGTTACAACATACATGACAGAGGCCTCCATGTTTGAAGAATAGTGACGTCAGCGGACACTAGTTCTTCTGCCTCTGGAGGTTAAAACGCGTCAATTGGCAGAGGTGCAGTATTCGAGACCGTAGCTTACAAACATGAACGAGGATGATAGTGCGACGTGTCGGGATTACCTAGTACATTGTGACAGCCAAATGCAGAGCAGCCCGGCATCGTAGAATATCTGCTAGAATCAGGCCGTATTCTACATCAAAGCTAATCTATAACATTGCCTCTGTTAGTCGGGGAACGGAGGAGTGCATGAAAACGACCATATGCGGCCATGTTATCTCGACGCAGAGAATGTCCGATGACATAGGAGATTATCGGCACAACTGAATTTCACGCTTTTCCATTGGATAAAAATCCTGCCCAAAATAAACATGGCGGCGCCCCCAAGAAATTCCAAATCACGGTATTTTCTATGTTTGCTTCTGTCTCATTCATTGGAAAAAAATGAGAAAAAATATTTGTCACGATTTTTTTAATCTATCGGGACTCTTGTATAATTCCCGCTGTGTTTTACCGCAGAGTTTACGTTCCCTTTAACTCCAACAAGCTCACTTCTACAACAATTAAACTGGCTTAGTGTGTATGATCGAATAGAAAGCAGTCTTCATGTATAAAATCACCCGCAGTCCATGCCCTCCATACCTCAATACTCTATTCAAATATGTTCATGAAGTACCTGATAGAAACCTAAGATCCTCCGAGAACAACAACATATACCTACCACGACCAAGAACAGAATATTTGAAACAAAGCATGCAATACAATGGAGCTAAGGTATGGAACTCTCTTGATAATAACCTGAAAGAGGCACCCTCTCTTTGGGCCTTCAGGTCCAGACTGACAAAAATGTACCAGTGTAAAAATAAGTTAGTACAAGGGGTATAAAATATGCCAGGATTTTGTGTAACTATAATATTATTCTTAACGTTATCATACATGCATGTAGTCTAGCTTGCGATTGTGTGATTATTCTCCTGAGATGTTTAAATATTTATTTGACCACGTTGTTGTACAGTATTAACTATGACATTTGATATTTTGTACACTTTTGTTTTTGGAGGGCCTCTTGGAAGAACAGTTTATAACTGATTGAGTTACCCTCAATAAATAAAGATTTATATATATATACTGTCATCGTTTGACAAGCTATACTACACTGTCATCGTTTGACAAGCTATGATATACTGTCATCGTTTGACCGACGAAATATAATATACTGTCATCGTTTGACTAATAAGCTATAATATACTGTCATCGTTTGACTGATAAGCTATAATATATTGTCATTGTTTGATTGGCAAGCTATAATGTACTGTCATCGTTGACTGACAAGCTATAATATACTGTAATCATTTGACTGACAAGCTATAATATACTGTCATTTGACTGACAAGCTATAATATACTGTCATCATTTGACTGACAAGCTATAATATACTGTCATCATTTGACGGACAAGCTATAATATACTGTAATCATTTGACTGACAAGCTATAATATACTGTAATCATTTGACTGACAAGCTATAATATACTGTAATCATTTGACTGACAAGCTATAATATACTGTCATCATTTGACTGACAAGCTATAATATACTGTCATCATTTGACTGACAAGCTATAATATACTGTCATCATTTGACTGACAAGCTATAATATACTGTCATCATTTGACTGACAAGCTATAATATACTGTCATCATTTGACTGACAAGCTATAATATACTGGAATCATTTGACTGACAAGCTATAATATACTGGAATCATTTGACTGACAAGCTATAATATACTGTAATCATTTGACTGACAAGCTATAATATACTGTAATCATTTGACTGACAAGCTATAATATACTGTAATCATTTGACTGACAAGCTATAATATACTGGAATCATTTGACTAACAAGCTATAATATACTGTCATCATTTGACTGACAAGCTATAATATACTGTAATCATTTGACTGACAAGCTATAATATACTGTCATCATTTGACTGACAAGCTATAATATACTGTAATCATTTGACTAACAAGCTATAATATACTGTAATCATTTGACTGACAAGCTATAATATACTGTAATCATTTGACTGACAAGCTATAATACACTGTAATCATTTGACTGACAAGCTATAATATACTGTAATCATTTGACTGACAAGCTACAGTCTAGCCTCGATATAGTGCTGATTCTGATATAAGGTGGGTGCTGTCCTTCAGCCATTAAGGTGGTTCAAATTTGGTCCTGCATAACAGCGTTATGGTTAGGTTACAATGTACTGTCATTGTTTGACGAGCTATAATATACTGTCTTCATTGGTCGGGTCGAAGGAAGTTTGGATGAACACTTAACAAATTCAAATTTTGATAACTCTTTCCCTTGTCAAGGAAAATCATAACTGCTCAAAATTTAACACAAAACAGGACCTTATAATACATAGATGAATCTATGCATAAAGAATGTTGATGCATAATGTTCAGAATGACGCATCCATTGACCAGTAACAAAAACGAATGTGACAGCCTTATGAATGAGCCGTTTCCGACTTCCCCGTCTACAATCCCAAAATTACAATCGTCTTGTGCCACCTTAGCGACTTGATATTTTCAAATGTTTTTATACACCCACTGAAAAGCCGACGTGTTATGGGGTGTCCCGGCTGAATATCACGCACTTTTCAAACTAAGCATCCGACGTTTGGTAGGTAGGTGCATTAGGGGGAGATGACATGTCATGCGTTGCTTTCGCTCATGTGGGCCATTTCCATGGCAACCAGACACACCCTCTTTATCTCAGCCCGTGTACAGGTACATGAAGTTTCTCTCGTGTCCGGACTGTATATGGCACACTTTTCAAGCTACTGATCTGAAGTTTGGTTTGTAGGTGTATTAGGGGGAGACGACGTGTCATGTCATGTTGGGTAGTATTTACTGTTTGTTCAAATTTATTATGTTTCTTACTGCATTATTGTTTTGTACGCTGTCCCTATCCCAATGGGATGTTTTGTACAATAAAATTTAATTGAATTGAATTGCATTGCTTTTGCCCATGTGGGCAATTCCATGGCAACCAGACACACCCTCTTCATCTCAGCCATTCTAAATGTAGTTTCGCTCGTGTCCGGACTATGTATGGCACACTTTTCAAGCTACAGATCTGAAGTTTGATAGGTAGGTGCATTACGGGAAGTCCTTGTTTTCTTGTTAGCAACTAACTATCACATGTAAATCCATACAGTGCTGAAAGTTTTCAATTCACTGTTCCACCCGTTCAGACTGCCTTATGTTTTCCGGGCATATTTTGAGTTCAGAGAGCTCTTGTTGGAAGATCGATCGCAATGATTTTTTTTTTCTTCTTTTGCGGTTTATGGAAATGAAAGATGCTGGACAGAGGCAATAAATGGCCAGGGAAGTAGGCAAATATGTATTCTATCCAAACGAGTGCAAAGCGATAGATATTAAACATTTATAAACAATGTTTCTTTTTATAACCAAATCAAACCTGCTTTGCTCAAATGCCTAATCTCTATTAGGAATCACAATACAAACTGTTAAAAACGGAAGTTAAAACCAAAAGTTGTCTCCCCTTAGGGGGTTGTCTGCCCCTAGGGGAGCTCTCCCATTCATCCCAGCCAGGCTACTATATAAGCTCTGCTCACACCCATTCATATCCTCTTTCTCATTGTAATAAACCGAGACCTGTAGTGTGCAAGGCCGCGGCATGAGGGCAAGAGGGGAAGGAAGGGAGGGACCATCAGAGCAAAGCAGGTTTGATTTGGTTATAAATAGAAACATTGTTTATAAATGTTTAATATTTATTTCCCAAATCGTAAACCTGCTTTGCTCAAATGCCACAGTACCAACATATGGAGGTGGGAAACCTCGGCCTTGTTGTAGCACCAAAAGCAGGCAGAGTAACCGCTGGGATGACACAGACATGGGCATAGATATGACACATTAATACTCAACAAGAAAACCCTGGTCAATGACGCAAATGGGGTAATGCATGGAGTAGATATAGAAGAATACTTATCTTAGTGTCTCATCCATGTAGCTGTGATCGTGGATGTGGTACACAATATTACCCAATGTAGAAAACCAAGGCACGTATGCGTCGTAGGAATTCATTCGGTAAGCGCCGTATGAAACAGGGGTGAGGAGAATTGCACTGCAACTCACGGCATACGGGGTGACCAACTAACACCACCCTCAGTCCACAAACCGACTAACGTCAACTCTCTGTACTTTAGTCCTAGAAGCTTGATCCAGTCTTGTGAGTTGACAGCGGCAGTCCTGAGTCTACTCTCCATGTGACGTCAACCTCTGTACCTTAATCCCTGTTGCTGACACTGGTAACCTGAAACAGACATTAGTACTCACAAAGTGTCAGTTCTTTGTATGTCGAACTTGCGAGTTGACAGGAGGTGACTCGGCTGAGATCTAGAAGAAAGATCATAGTTTCAACCTGAAATGACACAAGCAAATCTGCAGTTAAAGCAAAGATTAAACTCACCATTGTGTCAGGCCTTGATTGATGACTTGAGTCGAAGACTGGCAAGCTGACCCATTACTTCTTTCTTAGGTGATCATGTAGTATGTGGACATATGATATGAGAGATGAGATGAGATGATACAGCAAGCTGGTTGACTTGCTGCGATGATGACAATTTTGCCCCCCCCCCCCTCTTTTTTGCAAGTTAATTGACCACGTGCTGGGCAGCCACCAGCGGCCCAAGCGTGGACATTCTATCTGATTGCACTGACATATCCCTCAGATAGAAATTTGTGAAGGTAGAATTTGCAGTCCATGCGCAGGACTGGACAATGTCATGGAGGGACAAGTTCTTCCATAAAGGCCATGACGTAGCGATGGCACGAATTTCATGAGAAGAAGCTGTAGACAACAAAGGGGGAGCGTCAATGGCCAACTGATATGACCACTTAAACCAAGACGCAATGGTATTCTTAGTAATGTCCCGCACTGCCGACGGCCGAAGAGACAAGAATAATAGACGACGAGCGCCCCGATCGGGATCCGTACGAGTGAGATAGTGGCGTATGGCTCGAACAGGGCATAACAGAAGGTCGTCTTCAAGGCCCTGTACGAAGTCTGATAACGCACGAATGGAATACAACCGTTGAGCGCACGGACCTAAGCGAACAGATTCATTTTTGGCGATGAACTCGGGGACGGGTCGAAAGGAGATACGTGACCAATCCGCCGTCCAGGTCATAGATGATCTCTCAAGAGCATGAAGTTCAGATACTCTAGACGCCAAAGCAAACGCCGCCAAAAAAGCAGTCTTATAGGAAACAGCTTTTAGAGAAGCGGACTGTAAGGGTTCAAAGGGCGGACGAATCAAAGCACACCGATATCCCATTTCGGTAACAGCTGGCGAGTACGGCGAGACTGTAACGCGAAGGCGCGAATGAGCGCAGAGATATTGTCGTTAAGGCTAATGTCGCTGCCGGAGGTAAGACGTAGTACCCTAGCCAAAGCAGAACGATACCCCTCAATAGTGCTGATTTGAAATTTCTTGTCATGATGAAGGTGAAGGAGGAAGTCAGCTACGAGGGAAACAGAGGCAGAGTCGGCATCAGCATCACGTTCCCGGCACCAGGAGACGAAATAGGCCCATTTCGCCTGATAGAGCTGCGATGTGGAAGATCGATTGGCTGAAACCATCGTTCGTGCAACCTCTGCTGAAAATCCTTGGACTGAGAGTGCATTCTGGATAGTCTGCAAACGTGAAGGTTGAGCCACCATGGGTTGTGATGAAGAATCCCGTGCGGCTGACGTAACAGGCTGGGCCAAACTGGAAGACAGCGTGGCGGGGCAGTGAGAAGCGGAACCAGAACCGGAAACCACTGACGACGAGGCCACCACGGAACCACGAGCAGAATGATGCAGTCGTGTTGAGAAATCTTTTGAAGAACCTCCTGAATCAGGGCCATCGGTGGGTAGGCATAAGCCAGGAAGTTGTCCCAGTTGATTGAAAGAGCGTCGATGGCGAAGGCTTGAGGGTCCAGAATCGGACTGACGAAGAGGGCTAGCTGGGTGTTGTTCCTTGTCGCAAACAGGTCGATCAAGGGTGACTCCCAGACGCTGCAAATCTGCCGGAAAACCTCCGGATGAAGTTGCCATTCTGTCTGAAGAACGGTGTCTGGACGCGACAGGCTGTCCGCTAAGACATTGAGCCGACCCGGAACATGGCGAGCATGGAGATGACAATGATGAATGCGAGCCCAGTCGTACAGATCCCACACCAGACGAAACGTTGAGAGCGATCGGGTGGTACCCATCTTGTTGATGTGGGCAATGACCGTGGAATTGTCCGTCGCGATGAGAAGAGACGAATTCATGAGACGTTGACTCCAATGTTGGACCGCTAGGATGACCGCCTTCATCTCCAGAAGGTTGATGTGAAATCTGGCATCCAACGTCGACCATCTGCCGGACACCTCCAGGCCGTCCAGATGGGCTCCCCAGCCGGTCTCGGAAGCATCGGTGTAAAGATGGTGAACCGGGGCCGGAAATCCCCGCATGACATTGTGGCGGGACTGCCACCAAATCAGATGTGGATGTAGAGACGTCAATACCGGAACCGCAGGGTTGAGGGAAGATGTCCGTAGGTAAGGAGACAGATGATACTGCAGAGGCCAGACCTGGAGACGGCCGTAATGAGTAAGGTCCTGCGTGGAAGTGAGTAAACCCACCAGACTTTGCCACTGCTGACGTGTCTGTGACGTTGATGACAAAAACTTTAGAATCAGCAGTTGAATCTTGTTCCAACGGTCCTCTGGAGGATGTACCAGTTGTAGACGAGTATCGAACACCGCCCCGATGTAACGGCGAATTTGCGCCGGGACCAACTCCGACTTTAGAGGATGAGGAATAAAGCCGAGATGACGTAAAACAAGCAGTGTGAACCGGACGTGCGCGTTGAGACGGGACTTGTCCGCAGCCCACAAGAGGATGTCGTCGATATAAACCTCGATTTGAATACCTCGCAGGTGTAGAAACGCCATGACTGGTGACGTGATACGGGTAAATAGCCAGGGGGCGATGTTGACTCCGAACGGAAGAACTTGCCACTCGAAGCGACGATCGTTGATAGTGAAGCGCAGGTAACGCCGATGACGTGGATGAATTGGAATATGAAGATACGTGTCCTGAAGATCGACTGAGGCCAACCAATCCCGGTGATGTACGCGGGCCCGAATCGATGATACAGAAGGCATCTTGAAATGAGGAGGAGTGATGAGATGAAGTTTGTTTAATATCTTGAGGTCGATCACCATCCTCATCTGGTCCGAATCTTTCTTCGGAACCAGGAACACGTGGCTGTAAAATCCTACGCTGTCTTCAGTACGCGGTAACTCCCTGACGGCTCCCTTGTCGATGAGAGTGGTGACCGAAGATAGAAGTGTCTGCAGGTGACCTGCGGGAACTGGCAGACGGGAGGGACGAGGCCAAGCGATGAGTTTGGGCAAGGACTGAAAATTGAATAGGAAGCCCTCCTTCAAGACTTTTATAATCCAGTCGTCGTCCGTGATGAGCCGCCAATTCTCGTAGAAATACTGTAGACGCCCGCCCACGACCTGATGACTGAAGGAACGGAAGGCGGGGAGTTGAAAATCTTCGGCTTGATTGGAAACGGAAATCGGATAGTCATTTGTTGGATTTTCCACCACGTCTGGAAGATTTTCCACGGGAGGAACGGCGACCACGGCCTCGTGGAGGTTTGTCGAAGCCACGAAAACTACTCCGAGGGACCACATCCTGTTGGGTGGATTTGGAATTACGACCCCGTTTAGGTTTCTGATCCACGGAAAAAGTAGAACGACGAGTTACGGCAGCAATCAAACGAGACGTGCGTTCCTCACGAACAGCAGGCATGACGGACTCTATGGCATTGTTGAAAACCAACTTAGAGGATAATGGCTGACGAAGCAATTGATCCTTAATAAAGTATGGAACGTCAGGCTTGACTTCCTTAAGTAACGCATTACGATGAGCTTGCAAAAGCGAAACATAAGAAAAAGAACCGGCCTCAATGACACTACGGTTAGCTTTAATGAGGGTGTCCATGAAACCACGCAAATAAGCCAAGCGACCAGGAGATAAAGAAGCCGACCCATCTTCCCGGCGTAACACAGGATCCAAGGCAATCCGAGAAGTAGCCAACAGAAACCAATCCGCGACCGATGTAACCCGTTGCATAAAAAACAACATCTCCATAACATTATCCAACACTTTGGGGACAATCGGAAAGGGGGATGATTTATTTGCCTTGGAAATTTGACTCAAATCCCGATCACGTTTGGGTGGTTTAGCGGGTAAGATGTTATCATCACTCTTCTGGACTGAACTACAAAACTGGATTTACATTAAGACAGGTTCAAACGTAAAATTTAATAGAGATCTTGTACTCTTTGGATATACAGAGAATAAGAAAAGCCTGTTAAATTTCATTATAATACTTGCTAAACATTTTATTTACAGAATGAAAATGAGACGGGAAGCTCCAGTCTGTGTAGCATTTAAACGTTCTATATCAATGTACTATGAGGCAGAGATGCTACTTGATAGAATGAATTGTAACAATAAGAACTTAGAAAGATCGACCCCATATATCGACCTGGTAAACAGTGTATGGCTGTGTTAACATTGTCCATGATAACTAAGAATATATATGAAACTTAGTTTTTGTACTGGAAACTTTGGCATACCTAGATCTGAATACCTGTGACAATCTATATACATGTATGTATACAATGTCATGATGTACTGTAAAATACTTCTCTGTGTCAAATAAAAAAATATTAAAAAAAAAGAAAAAAAAAAGATGTTATCATGAATCTCATATTTAAATGGAAACTGGGGCTTCTTAAACTTGTTGTCGTCCTCCAATTGACGATCAAACTTCTCTAAATTAGACTCCCAAGCCGGAGACGGAGCGCATGAGATAGGCGCTTTACGCGACGTAGGCTCAAACGCGGCAGAGGCCGCCGTCGGACATCTAATTCGAGAAGAAGATACGGCATTCGAAGAAACAGGCATGTCCGGTACAAGCGCCAAAACCGCCTTCATTTTATCCGAAAAGGGCATAATAGACGAATCATCCGAACTCTCCGTTGACGAGGAGGAATCCTGACCACTAGACGTACTCGACGAAACCGGTGTAGGTGGACGCAAGATGTGACGTCGACGAGAGGTTGATAAACCGTGACCAACCACTTGATCAAGAAATGGAGTCTGCGACTGACGAACTTGACGACCTTGATGAGAAGGCGAGACAGAACGACGAGGCAAACGGCATGGAGGCGTACGAGAACGTCGAACAGAAGTACGAGAATGGCGTACCGGAGAACGGGAAGGCCGTAAAATAGTACTAGGACGAACCGGTGAACAAGATCTACGAACAGGAGAACGAGACCGTCGAACAGGTGAACGAGAACGACGTACGGGCGAATCCAAACGGCGATGCGGTGTAACAGAACGTCGCGGAGAAACCAAACTCCGTACACGAGAACGTGAACGGCGTTGCGATGTACATGAGCGACGTTTAGCAGTACGGGAACGATGATGTGACGGATCAACATCCATGGTAACCGGAGATCGTAAGTCCGCAATTTGAACACTCAAAGGCAGGTCCGAACGACCCACCATAGAACGAGAGACAGATTTAGATAAACGAGTTTTTGATTTAACCCGTAAGGGTGAAGCGACCACAGGACGATGTTTCTTTCCTTTAGATTTCTTAGAAATGTGTGATAAACCGATAGGCAAAGGAGAAATAACATGTGGTGAAGTAGCAATCCTTTGTCCGATGGGGACAATGGATCGCTCAGGTAAAGCTGACCTGGATCGAGACGCCTTTGTTGAGCTGAACAATGGAGCCGGTTTGGCAGGGACTCCAGACAATGCGATACCGGTAGAGGTCAAACTACTGTCTAGCAGTTGAAAATTATCCTCCTGTAGGACCGTGCCACTAGGGGGAATATTTACAGACGCCGATGAAACTGGACTTTGAAATTTATGAGACAAATCTAAGCCAACACCGTCAAGATCCTCGTTGGACTTCATGTCATTTACAAGGGAAATTTCTAAGAGCCGTCTATCGACCTCCGATAATGTAGAATCCTCAGACGCACGTAACAAGTAAGCACGACGGGCTTGGGCATATTTCTTCCAAGTAGCAGAATCCAATAACGAACATTCCGCACACGTGGCTTGGCGACAACACAAATCTTTACAAGCAAAACAAACCGTGTGGGCGTCCAAACGGGACAACGCTTGCCCACACGCGCGACAAGAATTAGAAACGGGAACAGAAACCTCAGACATAACTAATGTAAGAAGAATTTCCCGAAAAAGAAAAACAAGTCAATCTTCAAAAAGGATATAACCGGCGGTAACAACAACAACACAGCTGTATTGCTTTAACACTTCCTAGATGTGTACTGGTCGAGTACAAACTGAGAAAGAGAATATGAATGGGTGTGAGCAGAGCTTATATAGTAGCCTGGCTGGGATGAATGGGAGAGCTCCCCTAGGGGCAGACAACCCCCTAAGGGGAGACAACTTTTGGTTTTAACTTCCGTTTTTAACAGTTTGTATTGTGATTCCTAATAGAGATTAGGCATTTGAGCAAAGCAGGTTTACGATTTGGGAAATAAATATTATCGATTTTTGTGGTTTTTTGAGTGAAAATCCACCCGATGTTACCTACTAGGTCGGGAGGCCGAAAATTTTGCGATAGGAATTTTCGATTCAAAGGTTAAACCCTACATTGTTAATATCACAAAATTAAATGTCAGTACGGTTTAGCTTGTTGAACTATACCATAACCAAGCATGCCAAGACTTATGATCTCCATAACCTGTATACATAAAGTAAGAGAGGATTGTACAAGTGGTTATTTAGTGTGTATAATTACCTTCTGGAGAAGCCACAGAATGTCCATCCAGGGGATTGACAATACCCGGATAATCTCTCCCAAATGATAGATGGTTTATTTTATGACTGATGTTGAACTGTAAGACAAGAGAAAACATCTTTTGCATTGGAAACAACATTTTCTATATGCCGCAATTTTAAACGCGAGCTAAAGGGAAGCACCCCTCAGCAAAACCAAATTTGAAAAGAATCTGTAGAGACATTCTGCTTGTGTTGTCTTGAAACAAGAGCCATACTTCAAAACATGCCAGCACAAACAGATTTTGATTTTGGAGTGTAAAAGTTAGCTCTCACAAACACAGCATTGCCTTGTTCGAGAATTCAGTGACCCTTGACCTATTGACATCAAAATAATGGTGATTCTTCGCTCTTGATGACAAGGTACGGTATATCCGAAGAAGTGGCAAGGTCACCTTGTATGATGAATTTTGGAAATTAGATCACCTTTAGCAGTCTTGAATTAATAACACCGAATCAAGATTCTCAACTATGTCGTGATCTTCAGATAGAGTGATCTTGACCTTTGACCTCTACTTTGGTACTTAACTCAATCTCCGCCTAATGTATTCACTCATGAAAAAATGCAATTTTCAGTGATTTCTGGGTCAGTGACGTTGACCTCGATTTTGGAATGCAAACTTATTATCTCTCTCTTATGTATCCATTCAAACTGGTTTGGTGGTTTTTGATGATTTCTAAATTTGGAGTCACTGTGACCTTGACCTCAATTTTGCTATACAACATTAAGAGAGACTCGACAGAAAACTGCAAATATACAGTGAGGATGGACAATGAAACGTCAGCTCCACAGCAATAAAGAAGTTGTTATCCATAGAATAGCTTTGTGTTGTATACGCCGACTTCTAAATGCCTTTCAAAGGAACTATATATATATAGGCAAAAATACAATGAGTGTTTGTGCAGTGGGTAGGCCTATGATTTGGGGGGCCAGGCAAAGGAGGAGGGAATGTGGCTGACAAGGGGGGTGGAACAGGGGAGGTGGTGGTAATGGACCAGGATGGGGTTGAATGATCACTTCAGATTATGTCAGCAACCACTGTCATTGGTGTTAGGGCCATATGAAATAATTTTTCGAGAGAGAAAGAGCAAGAAAGAAGCTGTGAACATATGATACATGTGTCAAATAATATGCCTGTATTATGGTTAACATCACAATACATCATAATTCACAGTCACTATTCAACTTTAAAACACAGTCATTTTGTCCCAAAACTTGACCCCAGCAAGAGTAAAATATCTATATATTTACCTTTTGCCCACCAAATGCTTGTAAGTCATGAACTGCAAAGATATTACAGAAGTATAGATGAAAGAACTATGTACACATCAAGGCCTGAAACCTGACGTTTTATCTCACTTCTATCACATGATGCGATGTATGTTCATGACAAATGGCAGTTGGAGATCATAATAATGATATTCAATTACCCTGCCACCTACCTCATGCAACACGACATCAACTTAATTGCCAACACGAAATCCCTGGACTGACAAAGCCGGACAGAAACTTCATGCCTTGTGGACCACGATACTGTGCATTGACAATTAAATTAATGACAATTCATCACATGACTGAGAGAGGGATAAAACGTCATCATGGTTTAGGTCTGTTGAATTACATACATGTGCATATTTTGTAATGGGCAAAGCTCAAGTTTTGAGGGGGTGATCTCCCTCATTAACATTCTTTTATCAATGAGAATAAGCTCTCCTGAAATATCAAATTTTGTTATGCATTGAAGATGTTAGCTCCCCTCTGGTTCTCCATATCACTCTGTTCAAGATAATTGTCAGGGGAGTGAGATACTCTTGGCTGATTTCAATGCCCTTGATATTAAAAAATGAGGTCACAGACAAATGTTCACCATAGTCATGATAGTTGATCTCAACTACTATAAAATAACTTTTATCGAAATATGTTATTTGCTGAATATTTTTTAAATAACGCTAACAAATTCTCACTGGATAAAATCACAGGCTAAAATAAAAAATTCAAAACTGAACAAAGCTGAGAGATTAGGGAAAGCAGTGAAGCCAAAGGAATAGTTACCATGAACATGATGTTGTTGAAAACTTTTCCCTGGTGCAAAGTGGAAATTTCCCGCTACCTGGAATTAAAAAGTAAAATGTTAAATGCTGATAAAAATGGTGTAATTCCAGGGATACAGTAATTCCTCTAATAAATTGATCGCCGGAAGTGATATTTGAGGTTATAAAACAGTGGGTTGATTGATTTATTGCAAAATTAATGTGGTAAACCCGAAAGGCGAAAAATAAATGATGCCCCCTTCAAATTCAATGTTACCACTCGGAAAATGAACCAGCAGTGTCCAGTTTCCAACACCGCAATTGTTTCAAGTTCTATTCACGCAGCTGATTTTATTGATAAAAATATTCTTTAGAACAATTTGAGAACAATGGAATTCCGTCTGTGGCGATAGGCAAAGTCTGAGTGAAAATTTATTCTTCACCGCCAGCTCTGGTTTCATGCATGTAGTGGCAAAAGTCGAGAAACTTCTTTTACTCATTCGTCTTACAATACACGTGCACTAAGGTTCCCGATCTACAGATCGGCTAATTTTAGCCTTGTGAGAATTAATTTAGATATCTAACGAAAATTTTGTTTTTGTGAAAATGTTTAGTATTTTTCTTCTAAATTAGTATACTTTTTAGTTTTTTACGTCCAGTTTTCAATTTTTGAGATATTCATACCATCGTCACAGTGTTAAAATTTGACGACTGTGAATCCCTGGTCAACATGTTGACATTAGCATTGCATGTGATAACATTTTTGTTACAGAACAAGGTATCTACTAACAAGAGCCCAAGGGGCTTCAATATACGCCCGTATATCTGGGATTACATTGGTTCAAATTTCAAGGTTGTTTAATAGCCTTGATTCCAATTGATCTAGCAATCCAGAGAAAGGTCTACAATTTTTTGCTTATGAGAATGTAACATATCACATCTTACATTGAATGATAAACTAAAATGAGCTTAACTCTTGGTAACTGGTTGACCTTGAAGCAAGAGCTGAGAGCTCACATATCCCACACTGAAATCGACAATAGTCAAACACAAGAAAATAGTAGTTTTCCTGCAAATGGATTCCTTTCAGACGAGAGAATTTTTCATGAAGGAAGAAGAAAGTGATGAAGTAAACCTTTGTTCTTGAGTTAATAAACAGGTGTGAAGTTCATAAAGGACTCCTTTCCCCGTTAAAATGAAAAATTTGAAAATCAATTTTCCTATTTCTAAGCTTAAACTTACCTTCACATACTTTTTGCTATCGTGTTCTTACGCGATTGCCTAATTGTAATATATTACCACAGAATAAAAATAGTCCCTGTACTGCCCCAATGCCCATGCGCGAGTACCCAGATCCCACGTGACCGACCACGTCACTTCCTTCTTCCCCATTCAACGCAGTGTGAATAACCCATCAGCGGGGAGGCTGGGAGGGCCATCACAGTATGTGAAGGTAAGTTTAAGCTTAGAAATAGGAAAATTGATTTTCAAATTTTTCATATTTCTTGCGCTGTTAAACTTACCTTCACATACTTTTTGCTAGAATACCATAGCAGGACGAAGGGAATGAGTGGTCGGAAACAAAAGGACCCCGAGCATAAGCGAAGGGGAGTACAGGAGTCAGCGAAGTAATCAAAGACCATAAATGTATAATAATGACAATACGGTCCTTGATATACTCATCCGGCCTATAGTAACTACAGGCCCAGTGAATAAAGCTGACATACACTAGACCCATAAATCTCACCCCCCCCCCCTTCTTTTTGAAAAATTGGGGAGAGCAAGATTACTTACCAAATTACAAAATGGTAAAACCACAAGAAGGTCTAGTGCATAGAGCAGGCATGGGAATTGTAACCACAGGAAAGTGTAAAATCTACTTCAAAAAAGTCTGAAATTTCAACATTTTGATAAAAGTCTGCAATCAGCCTTATTGAAGAAAATTTCCATGCCTGATAGATATGGACGAGTGACCAACAGCCTGGGCACCACAACGGTCCCAGGGTGTAGCAATCCCGTCTTAACAACATCCAATCCCATAGGTGGTGACAAACAAACGTATCGCAAACCTCCAGATACGGTCCTAAAACGTCGTCCACAGTCTCCAAAGGAAACAGGATGTCAGTACAGCCCTGAACTGATGAAGCAATACCAACGAGAGTGAAATAGCCTCCGCAGGTACGTCCGTGTACGCCAAACGAGAAGTTTGGAAAGCTAGGAAGAACATATATAATATTTCCTGCTAGAAGAGGGACCGAAACCGGCACCGTACAAAACAAAACACGTGTTTGTACGAGAGAGCTCTAATCAGGGCCCATAACTCTGCCATGATTTCAATTATAGACTGCAGAACAGAGTCGGTAGACGGACTCCGGAAAAAGCCATAAGGAGACATAAACCAAAGACAAATCCGTAAGAGTAGAACCTGTAGATATGCCGGGATGACGAAATCCGGTTCATACTCCATGAATCACACGACAGTGCATAAAATAGCGAAGTCTGGGGGAAAAAATGACTAGGTGTTAGAGCCCATCAGCTGCACTAAGACCTAGACAATAGTTTCCCGTGAAGTATCAGCCAAACTCCAGCGGTAACAAGCTACCAGACTGCAGGAATATAAAAAAAAACATAAGTCATCTATGATCACAGAAGGTTATAATTAGATGTCATACATGTAGACTGAAAAACACTCCTGAAAACGATACAGCGCCCAAACCAGCTCCGGAACTGCAACGTCTGGAGTGAATCTCAGTACCCATCGGAAAGCGACGGGGTGAACAAACGACTCCATGCAACCATCATACTCCAGGGAGTGGAAGAAAAATTACGTGGAACGATGGGATGACACCTGAACAACCCGAGAGATCGTTCTAGAAGAAAAGCTGGCAGAAGGAGTAGCAGCGGCCGAGGAATGAGTCCTTCAGCCAGATTACGCCCAAACGTACGCAAAACGCTGCCAAGACAGCTGGAATCGTAGTATGAGAAATAACAATCAGAAACAAAAAGTCGCTGAAATTACTCCTAAATGAAGCATTCTACGAGTATAACAGTTACCCGGTCGTAAGAACCTGATAGAGAGTCCGACATACCGGAAACGTGATAAACTCGTAGCGACGATCCCTAAAAGCAGGAGCAACAGGGGAAACAAAACACAGTTCCCCGTGCTTGTTATGAAGGACAAAAGCTATGATAATGTCTGACACAACACAAGCGTAGGTTATTGAGAATTAGTAGACTTCCGCTGTAACGAGAGGAGTGTCAATTCTCGAACCAAAAATGTTCTCCAGCCCTCCTCGACGCAGTCTTACAAGACTGGCTGAGACGGAGGAAGAAACACCGGTCAAAAAGTTCTCCGATAAAAGTAGTGCAGTACCGGTGAGATTTGACCTCCAAAAACGATATAGGTGCGTACTGGGCCGAACACAACAACGCCACCGCAAAGATACCTCAGTGTCGGAAGAAAAGAACAGCAACACTACCGCCGGAATGAAGGCTCTTCCATCTATTCATCCACTAGAAGAGGAAAATAGATTCTGTGCTTACACTGCAGGTAATACAGAAACTGAAAAAGTCCGGGGTAGCTCGGTAAGTGACAAAGGTCATGGAAACCGAAGGAGTATCCTTCAGCATACAAACCCGTACATGTTGCTGAACTACTCCACAGCAAACTGAAGGAAACGATGACGAAGCGACGCAGCCTCATACACCACTCTGGATACTCACGTAAAAGACGGAACCGACCAGGTCAGTCAAATCCGAATTAGCCCTCCTCGTATAGGAAGAACGGAAATGAGGAAGCCAGGAGTAGTGTATAGCAGCGACAGGGAAGTAACCTCAAGAAGAATAGCTAGAACGTAGTTTCTTCTAGTCACGTAACATCGAAGATGGTGTCCCCAAGCCGCGGTGTTAGACTACGTCGCCAAGAAGTCAGTCATCAATTCCACATTCTCTACCAGAAGTAAAGAAGATAAGGGAATGCGATTAAACATGAAAGGGTTCGAAGAAGCCAATCCGTGTTAAGCAGAATCAGATAACTAGTTCTGATGTTACTGACCGGAGTAATCGCAAACCCATGACGATCTGTGCATGCAAGAAGGCGAGTCGAAACAGGTCTTCCTAAAAGGTTCACTAAAGCACAGTCGAAGTGGAATACGAAGAGGATCAACCAAAATCCGCGAGGGAAGAAACCGTAGAAAATCTCTCCTCGTTTCATTAAGATGACCAACTCGGGGAGCATTGTCAGAATTTTTGGAGTATAGATGAGACGTACAACTAGTTGAACGAAACAAACCCAAAACGTTTGGATCAAACGAATCGATCCAAATTCTGACAAAAAAACCATATCCGGTGATGATGCTCCCATGACGCAACAGCAACACCCAACCCTCACGGCCTACATAAATCATATGGGTCAACGAGGAACCGGCAAGGACGGTAAAGGAAAGCGCATGCGCGACCCTCGTTAAAACCCCAAGATAAATGTAAAACTGACCGGATGACACGGATGAGGCTGTGACACTACAAAATGAGTTATATTCCGGAGTGAAAACCGAAATAGAATTCATAATGTCTAGCTGCAAAATAATACAACAATGTATCAACTTCCAAGTTGATAAAAGTTGTAGACAAGAAAGAATGCTCTATGTAAGATAGGCAGAACTTCAGGCAGCTAGATATACGAATAAACCACCAGTGATCTCGGAACGGTAATAATAAAAATAGACCGAAGTACCGTTATAAAGGTTTTATACGAAACGTATAAAAAACTAAACAGACGAGACACAGAGGTGGAAATTCGTCAAAGCGGAAACCGTTGAAGCAATTAATGGAGTGAAATATCCTAATGCATAAACAGTTCCGTAGTGACCAACGTAAGCGTTTACACGGTCGAAACCAATACGTAAAACGTATACGATGATCAGATGTCTTCACAACTTACGATAGTAAGTTAAAGAGTGAACGAACGGAAATAACAAGTGCCTCAGGGGCTATAACCGACGAGCACAAATTGAAGACGAGTTACTCTCAATAGCTGCGTAATTATCACCAAAAGTTGTTAAAATGGATCAGCAACATCATGGTGACATAATCTGTACTTCCTCACCGGACGTGACAGAAACTGTTGAGAGTTAGCCGGCCTAACTGGGTATTTAGGCCGGAGACGCAGATGCACGACAACCGGTGCCTGGAAAGGATAGGATAAAAACGATACCCTATGCCTAACAGGACCGAAATGCAAGATAAGATCTGCATAACCGGAAGTAGTCGAATGTGATGTCAGACCAGACTGACTGATAACATTCAACGTTGCCGGACGTGGAGAAGCAACCGAGACAATAGCATACGATGAGCCCTGTAGCGCCACCCCTCCCTTTCTTCCGTAACGGACAGGTACGGGGGGATACAAGGCGGAGTAGGCCAGTTATTCTTATCGTAGAATAAACAGCCCGATAAAGTAGGCATTTATTCTTTATCGTAGAATAAATAGCTCGGTGATACATCGTATCATGTCAGTAAAATCGGAAGCTGATGCCACGTAAATTGAAACATGCGCCGCAGATAGCTAGGCCGCAACTGCGGGCATGTAACCTTAACTTCCACGTCTCAGAATCGGTGCGTGGTACATACGTTGAATACCTCACGGACCGATGAGAACGTAAGAAACACCCGTAGAGTGGGACATAACATGATAAGTCACACGACGAGGTACATAAGTGGAAGTAACTGCAGCCGTAGACGAAGCTTCCACAGAAACAAAAGTGGAAGACCCGTGATATAACGATGATACCGGAAGGTATGTAGATACCGGGAGGTACAACGTTAATGGTTGCACCATCCGATGAAATCGGAATAAACGCATACCGAAAGACGGGCCTACGTTGTTCCAGTACCGGTTTAACAGAATGAGGGGGCGCTGACGATGTAATACGTAGCAGAGCCCTCGATAAGTTCGGCACATTCAATAAAGAACGGCGAATTTCTGTAAACCGCAGCCCCCACAATTCACCTCAGCAATTCTTTGCCGAGGTAAATGCCGTGGCACAATCAGTTCACCTCCGCAATATTTACATGGAATATTTATTATTGCCGAGGTGACCTTTCTGAATTGTGAGGGCTGAAAACCGGAACCTGGAGTAATAACGACCGAGTGGTGTTATTACGTGTAGGTGCAATAGTAAAGGTAGCTTGCGCTAGCACAGAAGCTTAAGTACCATTACAAAACGACAATACCGCAAAGTATGTAGATATTGGAAGGTATGACGTTAATGATTGCACGATGCATAAGTAAAGGTAGGTTGCGCTGTAGTAGATGCGGCAGTACCGTTACTAATACAACAATGATACCTGAGGGTGTGAAGATCCCGTATGGTATGATGTTGTTGGTTGCATATGAGTGTCCGATAAAATCGGACGTGACGTACGTCGTAGATTGATATTGTATATCAGTCGATGCATAAGTAAAGGTAGATTGCGCAGATGCTGCAGTACCATTACTAATACAACAATGATACCTGAGGGTGTGAAGATCCCGTATGGTATGATGTTGTTGGTTGCATATGAGTGTCCGACGTAGGTTGATATTGTATATCAGATGGTGCATAAGTAATGGTAGGTTGCGCCAATGCTGCAGTACCAATACTTTGCATGCATCTATCCACAGTGGCTGGGATAGATGCAGATTGATATAGAATATCAGTAGATGCACAAGTAAAGGTAGGTTGCGCCAATGCTGCAGTACCAATACTTGACGAAACTACCGGCATGTAACAAGATACAGTAGGGTAATTCGAATGCATATATCTATCCACAGAGGCTGGGATAGACGCAGACCGTGCGGGTCTACGATAATCCAGTCCCGATATGACAGACTGTGAAGGTCCTGACTTTAGCAGATGAACAGGCGCCCTCGATAAATTCGGCACGTTCCTTAATAGGGAACGGCTATAGTCTACATAATCGGGGGCTGGATTATTACCAACAGATGTGTTTATAGATGCAGCAGTCGTCGGAAACGAACTGCGCTGATTGGTTGTTAATTTATGTAATGACGAATCCTTAACAGGGACATTAGTCACAAACTCCGAACTTACCATTCCGTATTGAGAGCCCGATGTCGGAATTGACGTCGTGGTTGAAAGGTCCAAGGTGGCCGTCAAGGTGAAGGTCGTCTGATTGTTGACATGACGACCGCCATCTTGTTCCCCCAACCCGGCCGTAACAATATCGGAATTAGTGGGTGGTGGAGATACATTAACAACCTCCGGAGAATTAACGCGAGCCGAAAGAGCCGAAATGGAATTCGCAACGGACATTACTACCGAGCCTTGTATCTCCGACCCATTCCCGAAAGACTGAGGCGGAGATACGACCAAATTCTCGGCCCCGGTAAAGCCGGGCGGCGGCATAATTTCACCAGCATATGAGCCGACAAGATACTCTAAAATATATTGTCGGCCACGTTTCACATTCATCACACTTTGCGTACTGGTCGCACCAAACCCCCCGGCACGGAGGACAGGCGGAATGGGGATCTGTAGTCGGTTTGGACTTCTCACAAACAATACAGAAAACGGACGCCATGTTGGTTTTTATTTGATTCTCTCTTTGATACTCCCTGATGCGTTGACGAAATCCAGGCCAGTAATCACACAGAATCACAGTAAATCCCACGTATACAACAGGTAAATATCCCAGGTAAACAGCCAAGGTAAATATCCAGGTAAAGACGTAGGTAATCCGAGGTAATCCAATGTAGAAGTTTAACTTTTTTCCAAGACACAAAGAACAACGACTCCTCCACTACGAGTTGCAATGGGAAGAAGGAAGTGACGTGGTCGGTCACGTGGGATCTGGGTACTCGCGCATGGGCATTGGGGCAGTACAGGGACTATTTTTATTCTGTGGTAATATATTACAATTAGGCAATCGCGTAAGAACACGATAGCAAAAAGTATGTGAAGGTAAGTTTAACAGCGCAAGAAATTTAGTAAATGTATGGTTTTTATTTCACAACAGTTTAACTAAATGAAGCGTTTCAAACATGGGAGACAACTCCACAGGACAATATCATATAAATGCAGGGGAAAGACTTTTGAATATTCCAACAATATTCCAACACATTTAGTCAGCTAAGCTTGATTCAGTTTTGGGGGACTGCGACCTAGAACTTTGACAAATTGATCTCATATGTATGGTTCCACTTTGCCATGCGAGTAAGGTATACTCAAAGTTTGGTACCAATCCATACCTTGAAACTAGAGCTATCGCATGGACAACAAATGTTAATGGATGAATGGACAGAACGCAACATCGCATTACACGACCTCGTCTTCGACAGGCATATGAAAATGTGACTTTTAATGATTTCTTGATTTTGGGGTCACAGTGACCTTGACCTTTGACCTTGGCCTAAATTTTGGTACATGACAAACCGTCTCCCCTCAATTTCTCAATGGACACAAAAAATCATGATTTTTAACAATTTCACGATTTTGGGGTCACAGTGACCTTGACCTTTGACCTTGACCTACATTTTGGTATGTGACACATAGTGTGTCCTTAATGTATCTACCGGCACAAAAAATGTTATTTTTAATAATTTCCTAATTTTGGGGTCAGTGACCTTTGACCTTGACCTAATTTTTGGCATGCATCACTTCATTTCCGCCTATTGAATCCACTCACAAAAAATAAGAAATTTTTAACGATTTCCTGATTTTTCTATCACACTGACCTTTGACCTCTGACCTTGACCTACATTTAATATGCAACACATCGTTCCCCCCTAGGGCATCCACTCACCAAAAATTAGAACTGTAGATAGAAAACTGTCAACGATCAATGATTTCCTGATTTTTGACAACAATGACCTTTGACCTCTGACCTCGACCTTAATTTTGGTACGCGACACATCGTCTCCACCTGGCATATCCACTTACAAAAAATTGCAACTGTGGATAGAAAACGTTCACAGATATAGACCGGACACGAACACTTCAGTGATTTTCTGTTTTTTAGGCCAGTGACCTTTGACCTGTGACCTCGACCTTCATTTTGGTACGCGACACATCGTCTCCCCGTAGGGTATCCACTCACCAAAAATTGGAGCTGTGGATAGAAAACTGTCCCAGATATAGACCGGACACGAGAACCGGACAGACGGACAGACGGACGGAATCCGCCATCCCATAATACGACCGCCTTTTGGGCGGGCGTATAAAAATCGGGGGCGATTGAATTATTACAACTTCCGATAGAATTTTTCTCCAAAAATCAGGGGTGATCGATTCCCAATAGGAAATCGATTTATTAGAGAAATTACCGTAGTGGCTGTTTCATTCATACTACTGTATAATGTTATAAGCCCTGCAGTAGTGAGCTGGTTGAATAAAATGAGTGAGTGAATGTGATTATAGGAGTGTGTTATAGGAGCGTGATATGATGTGAGCTGCTAAAACATGTAGAATATTTGGGGTTATGGGATTTTGCAATGCTTGTTTTATGAGAAATAGGGTACAGCACACAGCCTTGTGGTGGGAGGGGAGATTCAGAGATCTATCTCTGCGTGTGATAGCTGCTGGAGGTGAGTATGTTATGTGGTCCGCATTCAGAATATATAAGGTTATGGCATGGGGCTTATTTTAGGATATCCGGGTTCTTACACTATTGGAATTGCAGTGGCAAGAATCAAGTAGTTTTCACGCACGTTTCGACTCAAATTCAAAATTCATGGACCGATCATACTAGGAAAACCCATTACATTACATTGGCATTACATTTTACATCCCTTTTCTTCTCATCTTTGCTGACCTGAGCATAAAATTGAGGACTTTCAAAGACCGTTTTCCAAAATATGAAGTTCTCACATCAATTTCAATGAACTTTTCAGTTTCATTATCACTCCAATTCAATGACTTTCAAGGCCTTGAAATGGTCCAAGTGGAATTCAAGTACTTTCAAGGAAATCAAGGGTAGTGGAGGAATATAATGGGTGTGGCACAGGTCACGAAGTCAGTGGTCAAACATGATACTATGAATATTAGCTCTTAGGTTTTGCAGACCTTGATTACATGCAGTGTAGTTAACTTCGATCTCCTAGTCCTATCACATCAGGGGCAGCAACTCTCACACTGGCCAGAGCACGATCACAAGATCCCTTCTTTGATTAAACTTGGCAGGAGAGTTGGCCAAAATTGGTTCTTTCAGACAGCCTCAATCCAATTCCCCTGACATTACAGGATCATGATTTTACTCATTTTCAAGGAATGTTTGCTTGTTATCATTCAATGACCCATTCTTGTCACTGTGGTAAAATATCAAACTAGGGTCCGACTACTGACCATTTAGTTTATATCTTGTCACGCTGCATGAAGAATGGATAGATGGACAGACGAACATACAAGGTCAAGGCAATACTCCCAAAGAACTGAAACTGAGAGGCAAAAATTACCTTGTTAACCTGAAGGTAGCCGAGAACTTGACAGCCTTCATTTTTCTGAGATTTCATTTTGTCAGTCCAGCCCTCTCGGTCACACTGTTCAATACCCTCAGGGTTACTGAACGCCCAACCCTTCTTCCTATAGGCCTCTCTCACATCCTCACAGCTGTTACAACATCTGGAACAAATAAATAAACACTTGATTATGTAGGCTACTTTGCATAAACCCAAATCCTGTCCTCGATGACAGGCCTTGTCATCAAAATTTATTAAATCTAGACAGATTCCCGCAATTCTGCCGAACGAGAATCAACATGGAAATCCAAGGTTATCTTTCATTTTCATCATTTCAATTTGCAGGAATATTACAAGAATTGGATTTCTGGATTCCCGTGAAAAAACAAGCCCAGAAGCATATGTGATGTGTGCAGCAAATAAACTTCAAATGAAGTCATCCATATTCAAACATTTGTGAGTGAGTGAATATGATTTAACGTTGCTTTCAACTATATTTCAGTCATATCACGACGTTGGGTCCTATTCCTTTTCACACCCGGGAACCACACGGGTGGGGTCCTATTCCTTTTAACACCCGGGAACCCCATGGGTGCCTCAGTTAGTCGCCTCTTACAACAAGCTCTCTGAGGAGCTGAGGTCTATTCTTATCATGACCTGCGGTGTGCACAACGATATCCCAGGTCAATCACCGGAAGCCCCACGGGGATCAAACATTCATGTTTCAGGTAATTCTGGAATAGTTCAGATAGTGGTGGTGTATACAGTCAAACATCTAATTAGTCAATAGGCCTAACCTAATTTAATTCAATCACCCACAAAGGACCTGTCGTGATTTAATGGGGATTTGACCCGCAATGAGATGTGGTTGAAGCGCCAGAATGAAACATTATATCTTTGGTTTATTGTCACACTCAAGGTTACTTCACTAATGGTGACAGTCAGTTTGGTTGGTGGAGGAAGCCACAGTACCCGGAGAGCACCACTGCCTGACAGCAAGTAAATGGAAAACTTTCACACATGCAATTTCTTGTCATATGATCGGAGTAATTCTCATACTTCATGTAATAATCATGAGACAATGCATACAATAGCCAAGTCTGGGGACAACAATGTGTCTAGACCAGAGCCTTTTCAGCTTCACAAAGACTCAGACAATAGCTTCCTACATGAAGTATCTACCGTCTTAGGGTTCTAGCATAAAGAGTATGTTGAAGTCATGCAAAATTGTCTGTTTCAAGGTGAAACAGCAGCTACATGTATTTATCTCCATAAACATATGAAGCCAGTCCAGAACCAAAATGATCTTCATACCAAAATATTTAATGTGTCAGAGGGTAGTTGTTGTCCAAAGATGGTTTTGGTTCTATACTGCCTCAAAAATGCTTGCACAATTTTTGTGTCACAAACAATAGGCCACTTGTCAAAATCTTTGAATGCTCCATCATGTTTGGGTTCTGTTAGCCGCGAAGAAAATACTAGATTCTTCTGTAGCTATTCCTGTTAGGGTAGGATCATTTGAAGGGGAGATAATCACGTCACATTTAAAGGGGAGACAATCACTTCTCAATCCAGGGGGATTAAGTCTGATTGAATCAAAAATCTTCTATTTGGAATTCAGCATCTATGGTTTATTGAAAAGAAATGAAGCCTGGTTGAAACAATAGCTGTTAGGAGTGAGTGAGTGTCATTTAATGTGACTCCAATCAGCTTTTTTATACAAACTTCAAATCACAACTTACTTCTTGTCTGCTGTTTCTGCTCCATAACAGCTTTCACATCGATTGGGGTCCAGTGGTTTTTTAACTGCCTGTAATGAATTTGAAGATGAAGAAATTGGCAATTAAAGGGTATTTGAACAGAATTTTCAGGCTGAAATTCAAAGTGGGATTCGATTCTGGGAAGACAAATACTGAACTTATTAAGTATCAAGCGATGTCACATGATGGTATCTTTACAACCGTGTATTATGTGATGGCAATTCCCATCAGTCTGTCCACAACATATCCTATCTCTGTCTCTTGCAGTTTTTTTATCTAGACTACAGTCTCAATTTTAATTGAGAGGATCATACGTCAAGTAAATCGAGGTCAGCAATCAAGGTCACTTTCGCTTGCAAATCATGATATGATCGAAAATCAAATTCTTTTTCTGTTTGAAGGCATTGGGCGGAGAGTATACGTCGATGTGCGATACACTGAAACTGAGGTCAAGGTCACTGGCATGAAAATCAGGAAATTATGGTGTATCACGGGGAGGAGGGCCGGATTCCGACCACCCCCCACCTCACTCCTGACCCCAAATATTTGTATAATGCCCCAGACCAGGGAGGTGAAACTTACCACACTATACCGTTGGGTCTTACTCTAGCTCTAACAAAAAATGTTAAAAACATCCAAGATAGCAGCAATGCTGACGCCATTTTCCCCGTAAGGCATTGTTTGGCTGATTTATTGGTCTGATGTTTGGAACTTTTTATTTATACAATCATCTTTGCAGAAACTGCATGATGAATTAGTTAATAATCATTGGATGCGAAATAAAGTAGATATGTGCAGAAAAGCAACAACAAAAAATTGAAGACTTTTTATGGTACCCCCACATGACCACCGCATTGAATTTACCCCAATCTGATTAAAAACGGATCCATTCAGGTGTGGATCTCAACCTCTTCCTGTCTCGAGTGAGTTCTGCATGAAATTACGCAGAGATCCCAGTAATTCCCAAATCCTAAACATTAGTAAGCTGGAGAGTGCCGATGACGTTCATTCAAATTCTAGGCCAAAGAATCGGGTCAGGTTGACAACCAATCCAAAGCGCAAAATGTTCCCATGTAGATATGTTTATATCACTTTCCACTTAAGTTGAAAACATATAGCCCCTTTCTAAGCAACTTAGAGTCATTTTTGGAGAAATACAATGCAATTTTCTATCACAAATAATTATTCATCCCATTTCGTAATGGTTATGGGTCAGTCATGTATTTTGCTGCAGCCATGCAGTACCAATTTTGATGATTTTGAGACATATCACTCTCAGTTTTCAATATAAGTCATATAACCCAGTGGGTTGGTTCTGTAAGAAGTCCCATAATATTATAATATCATGTAATGCCAAGTTGCATTGATTGGTCAAAGATGACAAAACATAAAGAGTTATTTACGTACCAGAAGGTCACTGAACAGTCTCGAGACAGGATGGAGATTACTGGTAGATCCAGTTAGAGAATTGGTTTCTGGGTCTGTTTTAAATCAGATTGAAATTTACCCATGATCCTTTGGTCAGAGAAATATGCAAATAGGTTCATAATCAAGTACACTTACATCAACAAAATCTTTTGATGGGTCTCCAAGCTCTGAAATTTTAAGAAAATTGCTCAATTAGGGCAAATACATGTAATCTACATAAACTGTAAGAAAGTAATAATTTGGTTGTAGATTACCATCATGTAAGAATGAGCTACCTCAATCTGTCCATCAAACAATGAGCTACCTCAATCTGTCCATCAAACAATGAGCTACCTCAATCTGTCCATCAAACAATGAGCTACCTCAATCTGTCCATCAAACAATGAGCTACCTCAATCTGTCCATCAAACAATGAGCTACCTCAATCTGTCCATCAAACAATGAGCTACCTCAATCTGTCCATCAAACAATGAGCTACCTCAATCTGTCCATCAAACAATGAGCTACCTCAATCTGTCCATCAAACTGAAACAATGAGCTACCTCAATCTGTAAATCAAACAATGAGCTACCTCAATCTGTCCATCAAACAATGAGCTACCTCAATCTGTCCATCAAACAATGAGCTACCTCAATCTGTCCATCAAACAATGAGCTACCTCAATCTGTCCATCAAACAATGAGCTACCTCAATCTGTCCATCAAACAATGAGCTCAATCTGTCCATCAAACAATGAGCTGTCCATCAAACAATGAGCTACCTCAATCTGTCCATCAAACAATGAGCTACCTCAATCTGTCCATCAAACAATGAGCTACCTCAATCTGTCCATCAAACAATGAGCTACCTCAATCTGTCCATCAAACTGAAACAATGAGCTACCTCAATCTGTAAATCAAACAATGAGCTACCTCAATCTGTCCATCAAACAATGAGCTACCTCAATCTGTCCATCAAACAATGAGCTACCTCAATCTGTCCATCAAACAATGAGCTACCTCAATCTGTCCATCAAACAATGAGCTACCTCAATCTGTCCATCAAACAATGAGCTACCTCAATCTGTCCATCAAACAATGAGCTACCTCAATCTGTCCATCAAACAATGAGCTACCTCAATCTGTCCATCAAACTGAAACAATGAGCTACCTCAATCTGTAAATCAAACAATGAGCTACCTCAATCTGTCCATCAAACTGAAACAATGAGCTACCTCAATCTGTAAATCAAACAATGAGCTACCTCAATCTGTCCATCAAACAATGAGCTACCTCAATCTGTCCATCAAACAATGAGCTACCTCAATCTGTCCATCAAACAATGAGCTACCTCAATCTGTCCATCAAACAATGAGCTACCTCAATCTGTCCATCAAACAATGAGCTACCTCAATCTGTCCATCAAACAATGAGCTACCTCAATCTGTCCATCAAACAATGAGCTACCTCAATCTGTCCATCAAACAATGAGCTACCTCAATCTGTCCATCAAACTGAAACAATGAGCTACCTCAATCTGTAAATCAAACAATGAGCTACCGTACTTCACTCTGTCCAAAAAAATCAACAAAAGTCTATTCTGATTGGTGGTTCAGACTCCATCTTTCATGCACCAATATTAGAAAGAGATTGACCGTATTTCTAGCATACGTGTACCTAATAATTAACACAACAGAACTGTTGCTGGTGCCCTTTAGGTATAATGCATGGTGAAAGAAGCTCCGATTCTCATGAGTGAGAGACAGTTTGACCATAGCATAGGCCGTGCTTGTTTTGATCTATTTTACCTCCCACAAGGCTTTCAGCTAGAAATTAGAATTTGAAAACAAGGAGTCTCAATTCCATACTTTTCAGGATATTTCCAAAAACACAGTCTCATTCCTGTACCCCCCCCCCCATGTTAAATTTCAGATATTTAGGGGAGTCTCATTTTCAAATGGGGGGTCTCAAAGACTGCCGAGACCCATGGCTAGCAAAAAACCTGCATCCCACATATATATTTACTGTATATTATAACACACCTCAGTGAACTTCAGAGAATGTTTCTCATTGGTGTATCCTATTGCAGAAATTCAATTTAATCAAGTACAGGCACAGTACTAAATAATTATTTTGAAACTTTGATGACAAAGGTTAGCTTATTTAAAATTAAATTCTGAACAGCTGAACAAAAAACTTCAGAATGATATTAAGTGATTTTCGTTTAATTTTTGCATTGAATTTGTGATTTGAGATGTGCCAACCCAGGCTCCCTCATTATTGTGATTGGTGATGTGCCACTCTTGCTCTGTCATTTTGTAATTTGTCATGATGATATGCCATCCTTTCTCCCTCATTATTCTGATTTGTGATGTGCCACACTTGTTCCCTCATTATTGTGATATCCCGCTCCCTCATTGTTGTGATATCCCATCCTTTCTCCCTCATTACTGCGATTTGTGATGTGCCACCCTTGTTCCCTCATTATTGTGACATCCCATCCTTTCTCCCTCATCATTGTGATTTGTGATGTGCCACACTTGTTCCCTCATTATTGTGATATCCCATCCTTTCTCCCTCATCATTGTGATTTGTGATGTGCCACCCTTGCTCCCTCATTGTTGTGATATCCCATCCTTTCTCCCTCATTATTGCGATTTGCGATGTGCCATCCTTGCTCCCTCATTGTGATTTGTGATGTGCCACTCTTGCTCCCTCATTGTGATTTGTGATGTGCCACTCTTGCTCCGTCATTTTGTAATTTGTCATGATGATATGCCATCCTTTCTCCCTCATTATTCTGATTTGTGATGTGCCACACTTGTTCCCTCATTATTGATTGGTGATATGCCATCCTTGCTCCCTCATTATTGTGATATCCCATCCTTTCTCCCTCATTATTGTGATATCCCATCCTTTCTCCCTCATTATTGTGATTTGTGATGTGCCACCTTTGCTCCGTCATTGTGATTTATGATGTGCCACCCTTGCTCCCTCATTATTGTGATTGGTGATATGCCATCCTTGCTCCCTCACTATTGTGATATCCAATCCTTTCTCCCTCATTGTGATTTGTGATGTGCCACCTTTGCTCCGTCGTTGTGATTTGTGATGTGCCACCCTTGCTCCCTCATTATCGTGATTGGTGATATGCCATCCTTGCTCCCTCATTATTGTGATATCCCATCCTTTCTCCCTCATGATTGTGATTTGTGATGCCACCTTTGCTGTCATTTTGTAATTTGTCATGATGATATGCCATCCTTTCTCCCTCATTATTGTGATTTGTGATGTGCCACACTTGTTCCCTCATTATTGTGATATCCCATCCTTTCTCCCTCATTATTGCGATTTGCGATGTGCCACCCTTGCTCCCTCATTGTGATTTGTGATGTGCCACACTTGTTCCCTCGTTATTGTGATATCCCATCCTTTCTCCCTCATTATTGTGATTTGTGATGTGCCACCCTTGCTCCCTCATTGTTGTGATATCCCATCCTTTCTCCCTCATTACTGCGATTTGTGATGTGCCACCCTTGTTCCCTCATTATTGTGACATCCCATCCTTTCTCCCTCATCATTGTTATTTGTGATGTGCCACACTTGTTCCCTCATTATTGTGATATCCCATCCTTTCTCCCTCATTATTGTGATTTGTGATGTGCCACCCTTGCTCCCTCATTGTTGTGATATCCCATCCTTTCTCCCTCATTATTGTGATTGGTGATATCCCATCCTTTCTCCCTCATTATTGTGATATCCCATCCTTTCTCCCTCATTATTGTGATTTGTGATGTGCCACCTTTGCTCCGTCATTGTGATTTGTGATGTGCCACCCTTGTTCCCTCATTATTGTGATTGGTGATATGCCATCCTTGCTCCCTCATTATTAGCCCACCATCACCAGATGGTGGGCTGTTCAAATCGCCTTTCGTCCGTGGTCCGTCCGTAAACAATTCTTGTTATCGCGATTTCTCAGGAATTACTGCACGGATCTTTCTGAAATTTGGTACACAGGTTCCCCTTGGGGTCTAGTTGTGCAGATAACTTTTCTGGTCCGATTCGAAAATCCAATATGGCCACAGGGTGGCCATCTTGGATTTCCCCATGAAACCTTGTTATCACGATTTCTCAGGAACTACTGCGCGGATCTTTCTGAAATTTGGTACACAGATTCCCCTTGGGGTCTAGATGTGCAGATACCGTTTCTGGTCCGATTCGAAAATCCAATATGGCCGCAGGGCGGCCATCTTGGATTTTCCCGTGAAACCTTGTTATCGCGACTTTTCAGGAACTACTGCACGGATCTTTCTGAAATTTAGTACACAGGTTCCCCTTGGGGTCTAGTTGTGCAGATAACTTTTCTGGTCCGATTCGAAAATCCAATATGGCCACAGGGCGGCCATCTTGGATTTCCCCATGAAACCTTGTTATCACGATTTCTCAGGAACTACTGCGTGGATCTTTCTGAAATTTGGTACACAGGTTCCCCTTGGGGTCTAGATGTGCAGATACCTTTTCTAGCCCAATTCGGAAATCCAATATGGCCACAGGGCGGCCATCTTGGATTTCCCCATGAAACCTTGTTATCACGATTTCTCAGGAACTACTGCGCGGATCTTTCTGAAATTTGGTACACAGATTCCCATTGGGGCCTAGTTGTGCAGATACTTTTTCTGGTCCGATTCGAAAATCCAATATGGCCACAGGGCGGCCATCTTGGATTTCCCCATGAAACCTTGTTATCACGATTTCTCAGGAACTACTGCGCGGATCTTTCTGAAATTTGGTACACAGATTCCCCTTGGGGTCTAGATGTCCAGATACCTTTTCTGGTCCGATTCGAAAATCCAATATGGCCACAGGGCGGCCATCTTGGATTTCCCAATGAAACCTTGTTATCGCGATTTCTCAGGAACTACTGTACAGATCTTTCTGAAATTTGGTACACCGGTTCCCCTTGGGGTCTAGATGTGCAGATACCTTTTCTGGTCCGATTCGAAAATCCAATATGGCCACAGGGCGGCCATCTTGGATTTCCCCATGAAACCTTGTTATCACGATTTCTCAGGAACTACTGCGCGGATCTTTCCCAAATTCGGTACACAGGTTCCCCTTGGGGTCTAGTTGTGCAAGATACCTTTTCTGGTCCGATTCGAAAATCCAATATGGCCACCAGGCAGCCATCTTGGATTTCCCCATGAAACTTCGTTATTGTCATTTCTCAGGAAGTACTGCATGGATCTTTCTCAAACTTGGTACACAGGTTCCCCTTAGGGTCTAGTTGTGCAAGACACCTTTTCTGGTCCGATTCGAAAATCCAATATGGCCACCAGGCAGCCATCTTGGATTTCCTCATGAAACCTTGTCATCGCGGTTTCTCAGGAAGTACTGCATGGATCTTTCTCAAACTTGGTACACAGGTTCCCCTTAGGGTCTAGTTGTGCAAGACACCTTTTCTGGTCCGATTCGAAAATCCAATATGGCCACAAGGCGGCCATATTAGATTTCCCCATGAAACCTTGTTATCGCGATTTCTCAGGAACTGCTGCACGGATCTTTCTCAAATTTGGAACACATGTTCCCCTTGGGGTCTAGTTGTGCAAGATACCTTTTCTGGTCCGATTCGAAAATCCAATATGGCCACCAGGCAGCCATCTTGGATTTCCCCATGAAACTTCGTTATTGTCATTTCTCAGGAAGTACTGCATGGATCTTTCTCAAACTTGGTACACAGGTTCCCCTTAGGGTCTAGTTGTGCAAGACACCTTTTCTGGTCAGATTCGAAAATCCAATATAGCCACAAGGCGGCCATCTTGGATTTCCCCATGAAACCTTATCACGATTTCTCGGGAACTGCTGCATGGATCTTTCCCAAATTCGGTACACAGGTTCCCCTTGGGGTCTAGTAGTGCAAGATACCTTTTCTGGTCCGATTCGGAAATCCAATATGGCCACCAGGCAGCCATCTTGGATTTCCTCATGAAACCTTGTCATCGCGGTTTCTCAGGAAGTATTTCATGGATCTTTCTCAAATTTGGTACACAGGTTCCCCGTGGGATCTAGTTGTGCAAGATACCTTTCTGGTCCGATTAAAAAATCCAATATGGCCACAAGGCAGCCATCTTGGATTTCCCCATGAAACTTTGTTATCGTGATTTCTCAGGAAGTACTGCATGGATCTTTCTCAAATTGGTACAGAGGTTCCCCCTTGGGGTCTAGTTGCGCAAAATACCTTTTTCGGTTCGATTCGAAAATCCAATATGGCCACCAGGCGCCCATCTTGGATTTCCCATGAAACTTTATCGTGATTTCTCAAGAAGTAATGCATGGATCTTCCTTAAATTTGGTACACAGGTTTTTTATGGTCCAGTTGTGCAAGATACCTTTTTTGGTCCGATTCGAAAATCCGATATGGCCGCCAGGTGACCATCTTGAATTTTCCCTTGAAACATTATTATCGTCAATTCTCAGGAACTACTTCATGGATTCTTTCTGAAATTTGGTACACAGGTTCTACATGAGGCCTAGTTGTGCAAGATGCCTTTTTTGGTCCGATTCCAAAATCCAAGTTACTCTTGAAATTAATACGGTATTCCCGAGTTGTGATGTTGCATCACACGAGTCGGCGGATCAAACATTGGGACATATTCTATATAGTGACTATAGAGAATATCCATACCTTCACCTTCCATATCAAGGAGTTCAAATAATTCAGAATTAAAATATATTTCTTCAAATTTTATATCAATTTTCTTAATCCAGTGAACTGTTTTGTCTGCCGACGGGTCGGCTACATGAAGAGACGTCACTCTTGTGACACAACGTTACAACTCGACAACTTTAGACTACTGCATGTTTCGATCCAAGGGAGATAATCAGGATTCAAACACTTTCGAAGTTTCAACATTACTGCGCGGATCCCTTCAGTATTAAGTATTGTACCATGTTACTATTTTTGAGCATGGTATCTTAAAAGAGATATCTCAAACTAGCCCAGTAAACAGAACAGAATTAGCATTCGTTCCTAATTATAAAATCTTAAGTATGTTTCATAGCTCATGCCAAAGGTTCAAAGACATTTGTCTTCGCTTCCAGTACCCAATGATGACACGTGCAAAAAAAATACTACAAAACGAAGACGAATGATCCTCCGGACATTCACTTTCAGACTAACTTTGCTCTTTTCTCTTGTACTATTACAACTGACATAAGTACAGTTTCTAGAAATCTTGAAACTCCTTAAACTTAGAAAGATGATATCTTGGTGTTTTCCAGTGTCCCTTTTTTGATCTTTTTCGCTCAGATTCGAAATTCTGTAAACAAAATTACAAATCAATCGTTTGTTCTTAGTAACAATGGACAAAAAGATCCTCTTGTCACTAGCTTACAATTATCGGACAATGGTGGGCGCCAAGATCCTTCAGGATCTCTCGTTGTGATATCCCATCCTTTCTCCCTCATTATTGTGATTTGTGCTGTGCCACCTTTGCTCCGTCGTTGTGATTTGTGATGTGCCACCCTTGCTCCCTCATTATTGTGATTGGTGATATGCCACCCTTGCTCCCTCATTGTTGTGATATCCCATCCTTTCTCCCTCATTACTGCGATTTGTGATGTGCCACCCTTGTTCCCTCATTATTGTGACATCCCATCCTTTCTCCCTCATCATTGTGATTTGTGATGTGCCACACTTGTTCCCTCATTATTGTGATATCCCATCCTTTCTCCCTCATTATTGTGATTTGTGATGTGCCACCCTTGCTCCCTCATTGTTGTGATATCCCATCCTTTCTCCCTCATTATTGTGATTGGTGATATACCACCCTTGCTCCCTCATTATTGTGATTGGTGATATTCCATCCTTGCTCCCTCATTATTGTGATATCCCATCCTTTCTCCCTCCTTATTGTGATATCCCATCCTTTCTCCCTCATTATTGTGATTTGTGATGTGCCACCTTTGCTCCGTCATTGTGATTTGTGATGTGCCACCCTTGCTCCCTCATTATTGTGATTGGTGATATGCCATCCTTGCTCCCTCATTATTGTGATATCCCATCCTTTCTCCCTCATTATTGTGATTTGTGCTGTGCCACCTTTGCTCCGTCATTATCGATTTGTGATTCACCACTCTTGTTCCCTCAACATTGTGATATCCCATCCTTCCTCCCTCGCTGTGATTTCCAATGTTCCAACCTTGCTTCCTCATTACCAGGATTTGTGATATGCCACACTTGCTCTCTCATTATTGTGGTTTGTGATGTACCATGCATGCTCCCTCATTATTGATATGTGATGTGTCACTGTTGCTCACTCCTCAGGGATTGACATTAACTTTTCACATCACCTGTCCAGTTGGGCAGGTGGATTGCACGATTACATGTCCAAGATGGAAGGTCACTTGCCCACATTCAAGAATGAAGAGGAACTATTTCCTGCCTCCACACATATGGAACACACCATTCCTTCATCAGTGTCTTTTAACCCGACAAATTGTTCCGTCCATGATTGTACAAACTGTCTTCTCCTACTCTTTTTTCTCGTGGGCCTCTTTTGACAGGAGTTTCCTTTTCGATGCGGTACTTTCATCAGCAAACAAAAACCACTTCGACAACGACAGCTGTCTTGCCGCCATTTTGTTTTTGGCATGTTGAAACTTTCCAATTGAGCGAGCAACACACGTTGCGATTGGTCTCAAAGCGAGTACATGACATCATCTAACCAATCAGCGAACATCTATTATCCCACTAATGTTGTTGGCAGGGACACCATATAGCGTGTGCGATCCACGCCAGCCAAATTACACCAATAAATCGACTGTCAAAAGAAATCATCTACCGCCCCGGTAATGTGAAACTTTATTGTTTAAAAAATCAATTACAGGCCTGCAAGTGGCTCACAGTGAAAATATAGGAGGAAATTTGCCAAAATATAGGAGAAATATAGAAATTTTCTGAATAAAATATAGGAAATAAAGGAGTGTAAGACAGGTCTGTACTACATTGTATGTTCCAAACTTGGTAGTTTTCTGTGTTTAATCAAATTACTTTCACTGAATGCGGTCATAGTGGTGGTCTTTCATGTGCTGTTTGATTCAGCATAGAGAGAAAAAAATTCTGAAATTTATTTCCTCATATCACTTGAAGGCCTGCAATTAGTTGTTGTAGGAGTCTGTTACGAAAGACCGGTCAACATAATAAAAATTGGCTGTCCGAAATTGACATTCACTTCCCGGACAGTCGTTAATGTCGAACCCTGCTCCTAGTGATTTGCGATGTGCCACCTTTCATCCTTGATTGATGATGTGCCCCCACTAGCTCCTCATTATTGTGATTTGTGATGTGCCACCCTTGGTCCTTCATTATTGACTTGTGATATGTCGCCCTTGCTCCCTCATTATTGTGATTTGTGATGTGCCACCTCTTGATTTGTGATATATCACCCTTGCTCCCTCATTGTGATTTGTGATGTGCCACCTTTGTTCCATCATTATTATGATTTGTGATGTGCCACCTTTGTTCCCTCATTATTATGATTTGTGACAGGCCATCCTTGTTCCCTCATTATTGTGATTTGTGATGTGCCATCCTTGCTCCCTCATTATTGTGATATGCCACCCTTGCTCCCTCATTATTGTGATTGGTGATCCTTTCTCCCTCATTATTGTGATTTGTGATATGCCACCCTTGCTCCCTCATTGTTGTGATTGGTGATATGCCATCCTTGCTCCCTCATTATTGTGATATCCCATCCTTTCTCTCTCATTATTGTGATTTGTGATATGCCACCCTTGCTCCCTCATTATTGTGATGTGCCATCCTTTCTCCCTCATTATTGTGATGTGCCATCCTTTCTCTCTCATTATTGTGATTTGTGATATGCCACCCTTGCTCCCTCATTGTTGTGATTGGTGATATGCCACCCTTGCTCCCTCATTGTTGTGATTGGGGATATGCCACCCTTGCTCCCTCATTATTGTGATATCCCATCCTTTCTCCCTCATTAATGTGATTTTTGATGTGCCACCCTTGCTCCCTCCTTGTTGTGATTGGTGATATGCCACCCTTGCTCCCTCATTGTTGTGATTGGTGATATGCCATCCTTGCTCCCTCATTATTGTGATATCCCATTCTTTCTCCCTCATTATTGTGATTTGTGATGTGCCACCTTTGCTCCGTCATTGTGATTTATGATGTGCCACCCTTGCTCCCTCATTATTGTGAATGGTGATATGCCATCCTTGCTCTCTCACTATTGTGATATCCAATCCTTTCTCCCTCATTATTGTGATTGGTGATATGCCACCCTTGCTCCCTCATTATTGTGATTGGTGATATGCCATCCTTGCTCCCTCATTATTGTGATATCCCATCCTTTCTCCCTCATTATTGTGATTTGTGATGTGCCACCTTTGCTCCGTCATTGTGATTTGTGATGTGCTACCCTTGCTCCCTCATTATTGTGATTGGTGATATGCCATCCTTGCTCCCTCATTATTGTGATATCCCAGCCTTTCTCCCTCATTATTGTGATTTGTGATATGCCACCCTTGCTCCCTCATTGTGATTTGTGATCTGCCATCTTTGCTCTCATTATTGTGATTTGTGATGTGCCACCCTTGTTCCCTCACTATTGTGATTTGTGATGTGCCACCTCTTGATTTGTGATATGCCACCCTTGTTCCATCATTATTGTGATTTGTGATATGCCACCTCTTGATTTGTGATATGGCGGATTCCATTGAAACGTAGGCCACTTGACTTCCCACCGAGACAAAAATTCAGAAACAATATTTTGTTGGATTTTTCAGTTGCAACCAAGAGGATACACCATGTATGATATGAAAAAAATAAATTAGGAGCATTAGCATCAGTGTTTTTCTAGTTTTACATGAAGTTGAATGGGCCCCATAGAAATGGACTGTAAATGGACTGTAACAAATGTCATTTGACAAGTTTGTCCTGAAATGACGATCGTTCATCGAATGTGCTTTATCGAATGCAATGATCACGTCATGCTCACTTTTCCATTGCTATTAACAACAACAACGCCATATCCTGTCATCTCTCGTGTCCAATTGACCTGTACTTCATATAATTTCAATGGTTACATCCAGCATAACTTAATGTCAAGAGCCTGTAACAAGCATCAGTTCGATTGACAAAAAAATTCAAACGAAACTACCGACATTTGCCCTTTATTTAAGAGCACTTCCCAATGCAGTTTCTAGGCAGATTCTAACATGGCATCAACGGGCGGCGAAAACGAGGCTCCTGTCGGGAACCTTCGCATCTAAATTAAGATGGTGATAGTAACAAACATCAACTGTGAGATATGATGGGATTAACGTTTGTTAACTATGTGCCGAATTAGGTCGCTACATTTTATAATTAAAGGAGCTGTTTCAGAAGCATCCAGCTCGATTGTGGTTCCCACATTACCGTGATTACTGCGAACGAAATATGTCTTAAAACATGGATGTTTGGGGGGGTACTGGACAAACGTCACCAATGTTGACAGTGCTACATAATGTTTGTTACCGCATGTTCGACTTCAAAAAAATTATATATCTGGCTACATGAGCAGTGTGGTTGTTACAGTAATTTACAAGAAAAGCAACCAAAGACATGGTTTTCTCATTTGTGGATTCACAGCACTGGAAACAAAACACACTTAACTCGCGGGAGTTGTATCTGTCAAATATTTGCCAGTTTTGATTCGTCACTCAACAAAAAAATCCAGAACATTTTGAAACCTGGCACTGTCCTTGATATGTAAGGTTCACAGTACCATGCTTTTTCATTGATATTGATAAGCATGAGATTTCAAATTAATTTTGCGAAGATGACTTTCAGTGGGTTTTAAAATTTGACAAACAAGTGGCCTACTTTTATGTGGAATCAACCATATGCCACCCTTGTTCCGTCATTATTGTGATTTGTGATATACCACCCTTGCTCCTTCATTGTGATTTGTGATGTGCCACTCTTGCTCCCTCATTGTGATTTTTGATGTGCCACCCTTGCTCCCTCATTGTGATTTGTGATGTGCCACCCTTGCTCTCTCGTTTTTGTGATTGGTGAGGTGTCACCCTTGCTGTCTCATTGTGATTTGTGATGTGCCACCCTTGCTCCCTCATTGTGATTTGTGATGTGCCACCCTTGCTTCCTCATTGTGATTTGTGATGTGCCACCCTTGCTCTCTCGTTTTTGTGACTGGTGAGATGTCACCCTTGCGGTCTCATTGTGATTTGTGATGTGCCACCCTTGCTCCCTCATTGTGATTTGTGATGTGCCACCCTTGCTCTCTTGTTTTTGTGATTGGTGAGGTGTCACACTTGCTGTCTCATTAATGTGATTTGTGATGTCCACCCTTGCTCCTCATTGTGATTTGTGATGTGCCACCCTTGCTCTCTTGTTTTTGTGATTGGTGAGGTGTCACACTTGCTGGCTCATTAATGTGATTTGTGATGTCCAGGTTAGAAATATTCAAAATCATCAGCAGGACATATGTCCTGCTGGTCTAGAAAGTTGCCGGACATTTTCATCTTTGTCAGGACAAAAGTTATTGTCAGACAAACTGATATGGTTTTGCTTCATTGAACTACATGTATTTCTGAGATGAATTTCTCAAGCGACCTTCGCCTTTTACTTTTGGTTTATCTCTCACGTAAAGTCACAGTTTTACAGGCCTGCCCGGCATTTTATCGACCGAACACGAGGTTTCCCTTCAATGGACACCTCATTATATGTGACCGATATGCTTCACCTGACGGCCTATAAATACTTTCAACTGCCTGACAAGCAGCCGAGATGTAAAGTGCTCATAGACACATGGTAAATGTAGAAGGATGACGTCGATAATTCAGACCAATCGAATTGTAAGTCACGGAAAATGCCCTTCAACATTCCATTCCGAAACAACAACAACATCAAGCATCGCAGGCGAGCTAGTTGACTTTCGTCGACATTTGTACGCGAATTCGGTGAAGAAAACTAAGAAAAGACGTAACAGTTGCCCCTATAAGCTATCTTATAGCATGTTTTTATATATCCTCATAGCATGTTTTATATTTTCTAGTGATTCAGGGCTGATAAACTCCGTCGGACAATCGTCCGAAGGACAACCCATTTTTTTACCGGACAGTACGTTTTTATGCCAGCCATGTCCGACAAATCAATGTATATTTCGTTCCCTGATGTGGTACACTTGCTCCCTCATTACTGTGATTCGTGATGTGCCATCCTTCAAAAATCTTCTAAACTGAAATACAAATGAGTAAATTTTACGTACGTTCTTTGACAAGTGTATCATCAATTGGACTGCCATCCAGATGGAGACGTTTTTTGAACAAGTTGTGATCGATGTCAATCTGTTGTTCCCCCGACACATCCATTGCATCTAAACTCAAATCTGAAACAACGAAAAAGAAAGGAATGAAAAACGTGATACTGTAACCCTCTTTGGAAATCAACATCGGCGACATCTTTTATTAGGCCAAAAAAAATAACTGATGTATTTCCCGTAACTGCCCATAAAATATCTAGGTAGTTAACAATTTATTTATTTTTATAATTTATTCTTTTGCCACCTTCTTTTACCAGGTAGAAAGTGAAGACAAATGGTCCAAGCCAAGTGATAAGTAGAAAATAAAATGAATCATACAGACACATTGAATATTGCCTAATGAGGTAGGACAACAGATTTGTATTCTGTTTTGTTTTGTTTTTTCGTTTCAAAATCGAACAAGTTCTGGGATAGGCACATTTTTTCCAGGTAGCTCCGGTTACCAGAAAGATTTTTTTTGTTTTTGATTAGTTAATAGTTACATTCACTAACTATATTACGAGGCACTGGACATTGTATTCCCTTCATCTATTACACAATGGACCTGTCTTAAAGGTGAAATGCAAAGGTTTTTAAATTCTCCATTTTACATTTAATATAGGTTGAATAATGATAGAAATACCAGTATAACTACTTCACTTGGATTAATTTGAATTATCTTGTCTTTTAGAATCTTTTTAAGGTTGATACCCCAAGCCCAGCTGAATTAAGATTTGCAAAACATCATTGCTTATCTTTCCTTGATTGTGACATCACGTCAGACCAGCCACCCGGAGACTGAACGTTACAAGTATTGACGACCGACCAGGTGGTCTGATGTGACGTCACAAACCAGCGTCAAACAGGGGCAGATAAGCGATGTGGATTTCATTCCTGAAATCGGCTGGGCTTGAGATATCAACTTCGAAGCATGTTTCAAAAGCTACCAGGAGACAAAATACGTCAAATAAAACCAAATAAAGTAGTTGGACTGATGTTTCCATCATTAAATGGCCAATTGATGAAAAATATAAAAAAGAAAATATGAAACCTTTTCATTTCACCTAGAAGATGTTTCAGAATGAAACTAGAAATACATTATCTTCTTCATATCAGATTATCTTACAAGCACAAGGCATCATGGGAAAAATGATATCGATGTTGATTTTGATTTTCTGTCCCCGTGATGTGTCCACAAACAGTTCTGGCTGCACTTCCTTCGTCAGATAATAGTTCAGTTCAGATAGAAACAGAACGAGCATCAGCAGTCCACTAATGATGGTGACTGAAATATAGGGGGAAAAAACAAGTGTAATGTGAGCCATATTGTTGTTTCTGCCAAGGCATTAAACCATATAAGCTTATAGCCCAATTTGGAAAGGGTTTTATCTCCCTTGTTCCACTATGGGGCATGTTGGTACAGAGAACTTCCGCTAAGTACCAAAGGCCCTCACAATTACTTAAATATTCTATATGTTTCTAGAAAATTAAGTTATCTAGCTAGCGGTTCATGTAGAAAATATAAGCAGAATAGTTTTTCAAACAAATTTTCTGAAATAGTTCATCAATATATCATTCACAATAAATCAGGTGCCTTTAGTAAAAGTGAAACCGAGGCGACTACTTCCCGGAAGCAGCTTTTCATACCTCTAACCTCAAAGAGAGACATTCATTCAGGGGGAGATCAGCCACTTTCCGGAAAAGGCTATATCTGCACCAAATTATCTACTACATGAAGATGTGGTTGTCAATGCCACCTTCCACTCGGCCGAATAGGAAATAGGTCATTTATTAGTCCGAATTATCTTGCATATTAATGATGTCATTGACTCAATCGACCAGTAGGTCTAGTCCGAATATCAAACTGGGGAGTGAATATATGAAAGATTCCCTCTCCTGAGGCTCTAAAATTTTGAGTTGTGTGATGTTTTGGGAGAAGTTGGGAAAACTATTTATGAATTTTGGCAACTGTACGGCCCTAAACTACATCTATTTAACTAAAGAAGCGATCAGCTATACTTGTTATTGTACCAATAGGTACCAGCACTTGTTCTCAAGCTACCAACTGTTGTTTTTTCTACAGGTGAGAAAACAGGTATTTGTGATTTGGAGAGAGTGATGGGCCGGGTAATAAGTGAGCATAGCATAAACGCCAACGAATTTTAATCTGTATCATGCAGATTTTCCAATTATCTGGCCTATTTGCTGCAGAATGTACGCGAAGCAAAGGTATGCTATGTAGGGTATGAATTTGACCAAATTTCCACATTTCACAATCTTCTGAAATGATCTTCACATGCATGTAACACATTCAAAGTTAGCTCCAGTGGAGCTTTCTTCTATACTACATGAGAACAAGGCCCCGGCGCCAAACCACTCATCAGATGTAGTTGTTGGGGAAGTGCCTGACGGACAGAATTTGCCGAAACCGTTGACCATAAGGCCGTTGTTAATTAATTCTTTGTTTCTCGTAACCTTGCTTTTGAAAATAGACATGCTGAGGGCGATAATTATTAATTATTAATTATTACCTAGCGAAAAAAAAAAAAAAATACTAAAACAAAACTTGGGATGCAAAATTTGAAAATATAAAACTTTTTACTGGACTAGATTTATCAAACAAAACCTCTGCTAGAGGAACAGTGACCTGCTAATTAAATGAATAATGCATACATAATAACCATTAAAAAGAAATCACAGATCACAATCCATAGACATGACTCTTTGACATAAAATACATTATATGAGGTGTCATATATGGAGCTAATTTAGAACTGGTTTCCATCAGATTAGTACTGGCTAACAATATTAAATCAGCCTTCACCAAAGCAACCATAAATAGTAATAATATTAATCCTAATTTTTTAGGATTCATAAATTTTACTATAATACAGCTGTCCAAAGCAAGTCACTGGTCAACAACAGCAACAACAACAGCTTTGGTCTAATCACGATGCCTTCTTCTGATTTTCAGAGTCAGTAAAGACTTGGAAGAGAAGTCTTTCTTCTCTTCCAAGTGCGCCACTGTGGATTCTTGATCCATGGCACTGAGTGATTTATAGATTTATATAATTTATTTGCTGATTACAAGCGCCCGTAATGTATAAGGCAGGAGAATCATCGACGGAAGTTTCAAATCTGCCTTGGAAAGAAAACGCTCGATGACAGAGCTGGCGGTCATCTTTTCAGAGAATAGGAAAGTTGTGAATTTAACATAAAACTGACCGTTTGTTGAAGCTATCGTGGCTCCGTTGGCCAAAATCATTTTGATCAAAACCAGGATGAATGCGATCAACCATGCGGACATTTCTACATTCATTGCGCGGTGTACGATGAACGAAAGGGGTGTATGATGAACATACTTCCGTTCGATTTGAGAACTCCGCGTGCAAATCGATATCTAGTTTGCAGACGAATAGCTATACTTCTTCACTTCTCAATGCATATTTCGTTAGATTACATTGTGGATGTTCAGTTTGTTGTTATTTACTGTTTTTGCGATCAGACAAACTACGGAATTGAGACCACAGAATTTCCTTACAGAGCTCCAACTGGAAAACATAATGACGTAGCTTAGAGGATTCCCAAGAAAGTTTGCCGTTTCATTGGTCAGTTTATGGGGAATCCCTTGAACTGCACAACAGGTGGCGCTGCAGTGCCCTTCGAAGGGATGACGGCTTTACGAAACTTGTTACGACAATCTCGGTATTATACGAGCAATTTAATCACTGCGAGCGCTGCTTCGCGAAATCAGAACTCATTATAGGCATTTTTTTAGGGATCAGTACCAATAATTAATACAATGCGTAATTATTGCTTGCAAAAATACTGATGCGGGCGGGTTACG
>JAVTVY010015972.1:0-62816 GCA_036873755.1 Hanleya hanleyi
TCATTAGTTTTTCAGGAATTCAAAATATACACTGCATGTCCTATCCAATATTAATACATTTTTATTACATTTTCTGATGTTATACATCGGAATGTAATTAACGTACGATGATTACTGGATTACTGAAACATTAATAACGCTTGATAAATTCCAGCAATTTGCATCAATGAAATGTCTATCGACAGTGACATATTCAATATCAATTATCATTTTGTAGACATTTCAAATTAACTATTGCCATATATTACATATTTCGACAAGAGCCTCTACTGACATAAAATCGGAACTCCGAACAAAAATATGTCCATACCAGGCCAAGTGTCAACAACGGATATTTAGATATATGTAGGACATCTACATCTGCAGTTTTGTGAGAAAGTACATGTATATACGTGAACATTAAATGTTCTGAAGTCTCCCTGCCGCTCTCCTCCGAAAGCATTCGTGGAAAAATCCTAAGCACCTTTCAATGGATACGGATTGACATACGCATGCTATGCTAATGCGTACGGTATATCAAGTTCATCCCCCCAACCCCTTCCTTGCAAATGGGCGTGAAATGCCCTTTCCGAGCATATTACTCTCACGGATCCATTGCTACATGTATCCTGAATAACTTTGATCAAGTTTCACTGTGACGACTATAAGACCTTTATAGTGGCCGGGTCCAAATTGGGCTTTGGAGGTTCTTTTTAAACTCAGTACAATATGGTGTATTTAACAGGTTAGGGAAAACTTCTCTCTAAAAATGGAGGTAAAAAAGGTCGTTTTTGCTTGATAACTTTTGATTTATTCATCATAACGCTACAAAATCTTCAGGCGACTTGCTTTAAATATTGTTACATGCCGGAACAGTGGTTTTCCAATGACAGTGTGCATAGTCTAATTGTTAACAGAGAACAAAACTTCTCGTCTATTCTTATGCAAATTAGATAGACGACAATTTGTTTTTTCAATGACTGTTACAGATTCATGACGTTATCTCGAATAAAGACTAGGAAAGGGACCGAATCTCCCGTCTCCACACATTAGTGAGCGACTGTGTGCTAGGGCAGAATAAGCCGGCCTGCGTATCATCCCAGTGAGCTTCAGACAGACATTTAGAAACTGTAAGGCCGAAAAGGGCGAAACAGCTGGGCAGTTGATAGCACGCATGTCAAATTATTTGGAGAGATGGGTTGCTATGTCAAGTATTGAGCGAGACTTCGATCAACTGTGTGGATTATTGATTAAGGAACAGTTTACTGAAATTTGTAGTAAGGAGCTAGCTACTTTTGTCAAGGAACATGAGTTCAGTAGTGCTGAGCAATTGGCCAAATTGGCGGATAAGTTTGTAGAGGCTCATGGAGGACACACATTAACGAGTAGTAATACTCACAGGGGTTTGGCTGGACCCAAGGGAAAGTCTAACTCCTACAAGACAGATCAGTATGCATCTAACAAATTTGATCAGGCTAAAGGAAATCGCGGGGATCAAAAATGTTTTCAGTGTCATCGTTTTGGACATTTGAATAATTCGTGTAGGGCAAAGTTCACTGCAACTGGACAGCCAATCAGGACTCCAGCCTTCGCAGGGAGAGATCGAAACTCACATACTGGTCGCCAGGCTGAAACGGCTAGTGCATGTCTGGTGAGACAGATTTCTGAGAGTGAATCTCACGAAGTTAGACTAGCATGCGGACATGCGGTTCCTGTTGTTAGTGCAGCGTGTAGAGATCCTACGGAGGACACTCGGGTCATCTTAGCTGATTTAGCGGAAAAGATGCCTGTGACTAAGGGATACTTATCGGGGCGTGAAGTATCTGTTCTTAGGGATAGTGGGTGCAGTGGTGTGATTGTCCGTAGTAGTCTTGTGACTGACGAGCAGTTAACAGGTGGTCACCAGATTTGTGTTTTGATTGATGGCACGCTCAGAAGGGTCAAAGAAGCCGTAATCAAAATTGACACTCTATTCATCAAAGGAACGGTAACTGCACTTTGTATGGATTCGCCAGTATATGACTTGGTTATTGGTAACATTACTGGAGTTAGAGATCCAGGGGACCCAGATCCGTTGTGGAAAATGGACAACGGTGAAACAGATGAAACAATTCAGGTCAAAGTGGAGGTAGTACAAGCAGTTGAAACTAGAGCTCAGAAAAAATTGAGCGAGAAACCATTTCGTCCTTTGTTGACCTTTCAAGGATTTATTAGGTGTTAGTTCATACGATTTGAAAGAAAAGCAAGCAAATGATCACACTCTAAAAGTTTGTAGGGATAATATCGGAGTCGTGTCCAACACTCGTCGTAAAAGTGGAACTGCCGAGTTTGCTGAGAAAAATGGTCTTCTGTTCAGATCATATGTTAACAAGACAGGACGGGTTTTTAACCAGTTGTTGGTTCCGACAGAATACCGGAAAACTGTGATACAACTTGCTCATGATTCGATCATGGGAGGTCATTTGGGTATAAAGAAAACCTACGATAAGGTGCAGACTCAGTTCTATTGGCTGGGTATTCATGCAGACGTTACAAGATACTGTCGGTCATGTGACATTTGTCAAAGGACTACTCCAAAGGGCAGAGTGCCCAAAGTTCCATTAGGATCTATGCCTTTGATCGATACACCGTTTCGGAGAGTAGCGGTCGATATAATCGGACCTATCTATCCAAAATCGGGAAAAGGGAATAGGTATATCTTAACTATTGTTGATTTCGCCACGAGATACCCTGAAGCAGTTGCACTGCCAAGTATTGAAGCAGAACGCGTGGCAGAGGCACTTGTTGAAGTATTTTGTAGGATAGGAGTTCCGAATGAGATTCTCTCTGACATGGGGTCTCAATTTACTTGAGAAGTTCAATGGTACATTGAAACGTATGATCAAACGATTGTGTGAGGAGAAACCCAAAGACTGGGACAGATATATTGGCCCAGTATTGTTTGCATATAGGGAAGTCCCACAAGAGAGTTTAGGTTTTGCACCCTTTGAGCTCTTGTATGGTAGAACAGTAAGAGGTCCTATGGCAATCTTGAAAGCGTTATGGACGTCTGAGGAAATTGATCCCGAGGTCAAAACTACCTATCAGTATGTTTTGGATCTCAGAAATAGATTGGAAGAGACTTGTGATCTGGCCAGAAAAGAGCTTGAGAAAAGTTCTATTAGATACAAGAAGTATTATGATTCCAAAAGCAAACATCGAAAGCTAGAGATAGGAGATCAGGTTCTTGTTCTCTTGCCAACAGACAACAACAAGCTGTTGATGCATTGGAAAGGACCCTTTGAAGTTGTTGCAAAAATAGGAGTAAATGATTACAAGATTGACATGGAAGGAAAGACAAAAATCTTCCATGCAAACATGCTAAAACTGTACATTTTGCGGGAAGGGGCTAGCATCCCAAAATTAGATCCAGTTCCCACAATTAATCTTGCTTCAGCTTGTGAAGATTTGGAAGACATTGAAGTGATAAAGGATGATATTCCTTTGCCCTGTTTGGCACAGACAGAAAGTTTCACAGATGTTATAATTTGTGAACAGTTGTCTGACAATCAGAAGAGTCAGGTCAAAGCTTTATTGGAGCAAAACAGTACCACGTTGACAGATCTTCCGGGTCATACACACTTGATAGAATGTGACATTAAACTGGTGACTGACACTCCTATTAGGAACAAGCAGTACCAGCTACCGTATGCTGTTAGGGAAACCATATCTGATGAAGTTCAGAAGATGTTAGATCTTGGAGTTATTGAACCCTCTACATCCCCATACAGTTCATCGATTGTTTTGGTTAAGAAACCTGACAATTCTCATCGTGTGTGTATTGATTACAGGGGTCTCAACAAGGTCACCGTCTTTGACTCAGAACCAATTCCAACCGCTGGGGATATTTTTGCCAAACTTTCGAATGACAGATACTTTACAAAGATAGACCTCAGTAAGGGCTACTGGCAAATTCCTATGACAGAGGATGCCAAGGAAAAAACCGCGTTTTCAACGCCGAATGGTCTATTCCATTTTTGTTCTATGCCTTTCGGTTTGGTTTGTGCGCCATCCAAGTTCTCGAGAATGATGAGAAAACTGTTGGAAGGTATTGATAATGTTGACAATTATATTGACGACATTTTAATACACACCCGAACATGGGAAGAGCACATGATTTGTCTCAAGAAAGTTCTCAAAAGGTTGAAAGAGGCCAATATCACGGCTAGACCAAGTAAATGCTTGATAGGATTCTCAACTTTGGACTTCTTGGGTCATGTGGTAGGTGAGGACGGGTTGAGTCCTATGACTTGTACATTAGACAAAATTCAAAAATCAGTCAGACCTGTGCCAAAGAAACAGGTGCGTGCTTTCCTTGGTTTAACGGGATTCTACAGGAATTTCATTCCAAATTATTCAGATGTAACATCACCTCTCACCGATTTGACCAAAAAGAAAACACCTAACAAAGTAAGATGGGGAGAGTCACAAGAAAAGGCTTTCTTGGCTCTCAAGGACATGTTGTCAACTCCGCCTATTTTGAAGTTACCAGATTTGCAGAAGCCTTTTGTTCTCAGAACTGACGCTTCAGATATAGGGCTAGGAGCTGTGCTGTTACAAGCGGATGGAGATATTCTATTTCCAGTCTCTTACGCTAGCAGAAAATTGCTTGACAGAGAGAGAAATTACTCTGTAATCGAACGAGAGTGTTTGGGAATCATTTGGGCGATACAGAAGTTCAATGCTTTCCTATATGGGAAGGAATTTTTATTACAGACTGATCACCAACCATTGGCTTATCTAAACAAGGCCAAATTACTCAATTCTCGCATTCTGAGATGGGCCCTGTTTCTGCAAGAGTATCGCTTTACTATACAAGCAATCCGCGGTTCTGACAATGTCGGCGCCGATTATCTCAGCAGAACTAATGACAATGCCTGAATGACGGGGTCACGGGGTTATCCAGTGTTTGAATTGACAGGGTTCCGGTGTTAAAGAGTTTCCTACTGTATATAATTTGTGTTGACACGGTTAACCTCATCTTCCGATAAGGGGGTAATAGAGATGTCACACAAGTATTCACCAAGATATGATTATATATTACAGTTTAGTTAATATGAAATAGATTAGAAAAAAAACTTATATTGGAAATTATTTTCTAAATAATGTTCTTTAAAAGGGGAGTTATGCCAAGTATAAGTTTTTCAACATACGAAATACAATGAGATACATGTAGTGTAAACTGTTTGTGTGACAGGAGGACGGTGAAGCTAAAGATTAATTGGTTTAGGGCAGTGTGCAAATTAAATGAAGAATTTAATAGAGCTGTTATCTGGACAATTGAGGAGGAGAGCGGCCAGCAGCCGAAGAGACAACACGTGTTCCCCGTCACATTTATATGTGGTAGTTAAAACAGATCTGCTGAAAAGAAGGCAGTATGGAAAGTGCTAAGAGATGCTTTGTGAAAGCTTATCTATGAAGAGTAGCACATTACTGGAAAGGTTTTCAGAGTGTGGACTGGTTAATTACCTATTTTCCCCCGATTGTGTTTGACACTTGTGGATAGTGTTGTCAGCACTCGTGTGGAGAGAACCAAAGCCTATGTTCACCCAAGAAACCGTTTCGCAGAGACAAAATATTACAATTCTAGAGTCAGACACTGAGACTGTTGACAAGTAATAATCCAGGGAAAAGATTGTGATTATTCCAGTGTGCGATAATTGCAGTGTTGTGATTATTCCAGTGTTGTGGTAACTATATGTAGATGTGGCTGGCTAAAGCAGCTATTTGTTTGTGTTGTGGCTACAACCAGAATATTTGAAAAAAGAGGAATACAGAAATTCTGACAAGAACGGTAAACAGTGGGATTCTTCAAAATCGTGCAGCTTCAGGATTACGCGTTCGCGCTGTGGGGTTACGCGGGATTGGACTGAAAGGTTATTCCGGAGCTCTAAAGACAGACAGATAAGTCAGTTAATGAAACGAATTCTGTCGAGTAAATGCATGCACTGTGTGTGGAAATACTCATGTTAACTGTATATTTCTTTGTAAAAATGTTATAGCCTTTAGTATTGAAATATTATCCATATCAATATTTCTATGATTGGTGTTTGGGTTGATTATTTCAGTGTTTTCTCGTTTCCCTGAATTAGCCGCCTGTAAACTAAATTCCGATTTGGCTCGACGAGGAATGTAAAACCCATCAATCGTGACAGACTTCCCTGTCAATGATGTGTGGTGTCCATGTTAACAATATAAACACATCACAAATCAATCGTTGTCAATCTCTTATGAGATTTTCTTGTTAAGTTAACGGGTGCTATATGAATTCAAGCAGCTGTCACGTCAAATTTACGATAACAGAAAAACGTAACAGAAAAGGTTTGTGAAGTCAAGGATTAACAATCAAGTATTTATTTATAATACTAAAATCATATACAAATTAAGTAAGGTCAATACAACAAATAAATGTGAAATATAGTCTTACTGTTCAATGCTATACCGGTGTATACTTCACAGTCCGTGTTGACGTGCACAAATCAGTTTTCTGTCTTTTGGTAGTCCAACATTGCTCGGTTGTTTAGAGTCCCAGTAAATGTCCAATTTTCGACAGTTCAATCACGTAGATTACACAGCAGCCAAAAGCCAATTCACAGGAATATACAATCCAGCAGTCCGCAGCAAAGGTAACACAGTATAACGCACCCACATAAAGCCAGTTTGAATTCCCTCTCGAATAACTGAGTGTTACGCTATTTATATTCCTGCATACCAGTACATTCTACCAATCAAAAAACCTCTCGAATATGCATTACATCATCATCTGGCCTACATAGATTTATAATAATCTTCTAGAACGATCGAAGTGATTAATCCACGTAAACAAGCTTGCTTTATATATTCTAAAAGCATCCTGTCTAATAATAGACTACAATACCATGACACTCCCCCTCTTAAAAAAAGAAAGTTTCAAACTTGGAACTTTCTTGACAGTTCAAAACATTATTGCAAAAAAATCTATATTACAACAGCAAAAATGTTGACAAACATATGTACATTATATGCGAGACAAACAAGCAGCATCAAATTGTCCTTGCCCTTAATATGTCTGATTTCAATATTGTATTCTTGTAACACCAAACTCCATCTCAACAATCTTTGATTTTTGTTTTTCATCTTACTTATGAAAACAAGTGGATTGTGATCACTGAATACAGTAATTGGCAACGATGAAGAAGTAACATAAACAACATATCATTGCCAAACATTCTTTCTCAATTGTAGAATAATTTCTCTGATGTTTGTCAAATTTACGTGAAAAATAACATATTGGATGATCTATACCATCTATACCTTCTTGTAACAAAACGGCACCAGCAGCAACATCCCTAGCATCTACAGCCAGTTTAAAAGGTGAATCAAAATCTGGTGCTGAAAGAACTGGCGCGCTCTTGAGTATGGATTTCAGGTTTCCAAAAGCTGATTCACATTCATCGGTCCAAATAAAAGTTACCCTCTTTCTTAAGAGTTGAGCTAAAGGCTCAGTAATATCTGAAAAATTTGGACAAAATTTTCTGTAGTAATCAGCCATACCCAAGAAACGCATCAGTTGTCTCTTACATGTTGGTCTTGGAAATAGCGAGATAGCACTAACCTTAGCATCTGCAGGTTTTACTTGACACTGACCTACAACATGACCCAAGAATGTCACACGTGCATGTCCAAATTCCTTTTTTCCAAGGTTGACTGTCAGCTTGGCCTCACTTAGTCGATTGAACAGTGCGCGGATTCTCTGTAGATGATCTTCCCATGTATCGCTGTAGACAATAACGTCATCAATGTAAGTCTCACATCCTTCCAAACCAGAAGTAACACGGTTGATGAAACGCTGGAACGTGGCTGGAGAATTTTTCATTCCAAATGGCATGACTTTGCACTGGAACAAACCCTCCGAAGAGACGAATGCTGATATCTCATTCGCACGATCTGTCAGTGGAACTTGCCAAAATCCTTTCAGAAGATCAAACTTTGACACAAACTTGGCACTTCCCACTTGATCAATGCAATCGTCAATGCGTGGAATAGAGAATGTGTCTGTTTTGGTCAATGTGTTCACCTTTCTGTAGTCAGTACACATCCTGTAACTGCCATCTGGCTTTGGAACGAGAATACAAGGTGAACTCCAGTTACTATTACTTGGTTCAATGAAGTCATTGTCCAATAAATACTGAATTTCTTTTTTTCAGGTAGTTTTGTTTAATGAGATTCAAACGATATGGGTGCTGCTTTACTGGATTAGAATCTCTGACATAGACGTCATGTGAAATTTTATCAGTCCGAGTAGGAATGTGGGAAACAAATGTTCATATTAACTGAGCAGAGTTCGAAGTTCTTCCTGACGCGCTTGTTCAAGATGACACAACTTGGAATCCATATTAAGTAGAATGTCAGAGTTCTGTAATTTCGCCGCTGTCATGGGCTCTTCACAAGTTTCATTATTATCAGGGTCAGAACTAACTACACTTACAGGGTGTACAATACTGTTAGTGCTATCTCTGTCTATGTATAACTTTAACATATTTACATGACATAACTGTTTGTGTTTACGCCTGTCAGGAGTCTGAATTACATAATTAAGGTCACTTAATTTCTTTTCAATGACATAAGGACCATAATATCTAGCCTTTAGTGGATTACCAGGAATAGGCAGAAAAGCCAGTACCCTCCCACCAGGTTTGGAACTTCGCATACATTTTTGTGCTGACTTTAAATTTGACATGGCCAAATCACATGCTTTAGTCAACCTGGTGCGAAAGGCCGACACATATTGTAAGAGACTACATGAGTCAAGATCCCTGTCTAGGAACTTTTCCTTTAGCAGTTTAAGTGGTCCTCTAACTGTATGACCAAAGACTAATTCAAATGGACTGAAGCCAAAAGACTCTTGAACAGACTCCCTAACAGCAAACAATAACAAATGCATGCCTTCAGCTCAGTCTTTCTCAGTGTCAAAACAATAAGTCATAATCATGTTCTTTAATGTCAGGTGAAATCTTTCTAATGCGCCTTGGCTTTCTGGGTGGTATGCAGATGATTTGTACTGCTCTATTCCCAGTTCATACATGACTTGTTGAAAGATTCCTGACATGAAATTAGATCCCTGAGCAGACTGAACAAACTGGGGTATACCGACAAGTGTAAAAAACTTAACTAAGGCCTTAACAATAGTTTTTGCTTTAATATTCCGCAAAGGAATGGCCTCAGGGAACCTGGTTGAAGCACACATGATTGTTAACATGTATTGATTGCCTGACTTTGTTTTTGGTAATGGACCAACACAATCTATAATCACCCTACTAAATGCTTCCTCAAATGCAGGGATTGGTTGTAGAGGGGCCTTTGGTATGGTTTGGTTTGGGTTTCCTACCATCTGACATGTGTGGCGTGACTAGTGGCCGTATGAACCCATGTACTTCAAGATCCTCATGGTACTCATATGAACAGTCACAATCAAAGCGTGGCTGAGATACATCGTTCTTTAGATGACTTTACAACGAATTATGGATTAAGAATATTGATCAGCGATACGGATTTGATATTTTTGGAACATCATGATGTCTTGCCGGCATCATTGAAAACTGTTGACCGCTTCTCTCTTGCAGGAAACAAGCCTATGTGTATGTATACTATGATTGTCTTTTTGAATTTGGTGCTAATACTGTTATATGGAATATGGAATAGGTCTTTGGATTATGGACGCGGATATTCTCTAATGGACGACGGCTGAATTATGGATGACGGACTAGACGCTTGTAATTACAAAATTCCGTAACATCTTTCTTTAAATTTGGCCAATAGAAATGATTTAGAATTTTGTAATATGTTTTATTAACACCTCAATGACCTGAAAGAGGTGTTTCATGGGCTAGTCTGAGGATATCTGAACGATATGAATTTGGTACTACAATCTGATACTTAACTGCCCACTCATCATTAGGTGACGCATCTGACGGTCGCCATTTACGCATAAGAACATCATTCTTACAAATGTAACACACAGGCTCTTGAGTTACATCACACTTATCTACTGCCCTGTCGAACAACTTGGAAATGTCTTTGTCACTATGTTGTTCATTAACCAGCCGTGATTTTGAAATTTTGTCATTAGAACATTCCAATTTGCTATCAAAATGTGGCTAATCAGCCTCATCATTTAAACCCACAAAGGTGTCGGCCAAAGAAACGTCATCGATGACGTCATCTTTAAGAGACTTTTCAGACTCATCCAATTTACTCATGGCTCTAGTAGCTGCACAAGCAGGATACAAACCTTGACTTCCGTCTTCAACTGGATCATGGATCTGATCCAAACAAGGCTTGTCAGTTACAATCGGGTTAACCCCGGCCTTATCTCTCGCAAGATCATTACCAAGAAGTAACTGAACACCCTCAAATGGTAAACTACTTTTAATACCCACCGTAACAGGTCCAGAAATCAAGTCGGAAGACAGATGAACGTTATGGAGCGGAACGGGTCTATAATTTACAGAATCTACCCCTTTAATCAGGACATTACTGCCTGCAGATGAAGAGTCACAAAATGGCAAAGTATCTGCCAACAAAAGAGACTGGGACGCGCCCGTGTCTCGCAAAATCTTCACAGGAGTAGCATTAGAAAAATCACTTGAAAGTGACACAAAACCACTGTGGATAAATAGTTCAAAAATCTCCATAACAGGATTTGAAAAACTGTCAATCTTATCCTTGATAGAACTAATAGGACCATCTTAACGTCATATACATTATGAACGTCGCTAACCTGCTTGGGTATAGATCTTGAAGTGAGGAAACCATTAGGCTTTTGATAGGCATGATAGTGTTGTCTTCTTTTCAATTTAAAACAATTAGCCATTAATTGGCCGTCCCTCTTACAATAGCCGCAAACGGGAGACTTATTTTGAGTGTTAAAAGTGGGTGACTGAGACTTTGTGTTTGACCTTTGACCTTTGTAACTGGGGTTAAAAGTTTTAGGCCCCGAGAAAGAACTGGGTTTGTTACCTGAGAGATTAGACTGGAATGAACTTGGCTCAACAGCATTGACAAATGACAATTTGTGTGTCAGAGCGTAATCGTCAGCAAATCGTGCTGCTTGATCTAAAGTGTTGGCATTCTTTTCATCAAGAAATGTTCTAATATCACCATGGATACACCTTTTAAATTCCTCTACCAGCATAAGCTGTCTTAAGGCTTTCAAATTGGTTGTCATTTTTAACCGAAGCACACCACCTATCAAATAACTGTTCTTTTGAACGAGCAAATTCTACACGAGTCTGAGAGTTTACTTTTTCACAACTACGAGACTTTTGTCTATAGGATTCAGGAACTAATTCATAAACTTTAAGGATTAAATCCTTCACTGTATCATAATCTGATGCTTGCTCTACGGTCAATTGAGTATAAATGTCTCTTGCCTTTCCCATCAAAACAATTTGAAGAAGTAAACTCGAGTTTTCTTTTGGCCAATTCAAATTTTCAGCAATTTTCTCAAAATGCAGAAAATAGTTATCAACTTCTTTTTCCTGAAATGGTGGAACGAGACCTATTTGACGAGCTGCATCAAATTTTGATTATGATTGTACAGGTGCATGTGTAGGACTTGTTTGCGACTGTAATTCCATACGCTTCATTTCTAACAAACTGTCTTTCTTTCTCTTTGTCCTCTTTTTCTAACCCTTCTCTCTCTAATTCTATGTCTCTTTCTTTCTCTAATTTTTCTCTCTCTAACTGAAACTGTCTTTCTTTCCTTTCGCTTTCTCTCTCTCTCTCGCTCTCTAATGCTCTTTCTTCCTCTCTTTCCTCTAATTCTAACTTCTCTCTCTCTAATTCTAATTTCTTTAATTCCAGCTGATGTTGCAGTTCTAATCTTCTTATTTCCAAATCATCAGCTGCTTCCTCAGTTAAATCAAAATCACTTTCATCCCAAAGTTGTTTGCTAACAAAATGTTTAATAATGAGTTTCTAAATGTCATGCTTTCTCAAAGATGTTTTAATTTCTAGGAATTTACACAGCGCGAACAAATCCTCTTTGCGTAATTCGTCAAATACCTCCCGACTAGGCTTTGAAGCAAACTGTGCTGGTTCAAATGACATGTTGATAGCGTACTCCCTAACTTATGTAGATAATTTATCAATTTAGAACTATGTTGCAAAGCTGACCAGCTGGCAGCTATAATGTAAAAAAAACAAAGCTCGCAGGCAGGCTCCCAATTTCTGTCACGTCAAATTTACAGTCCGTGCCGACGTGCACAATCATTTTGTGTACTTTGGTAGTCCAACAATGCTCGGTTGTTTAGAGTCCCAGCAAATGTCCAATTTCCGACAGGTCAATCACGTAGATTACACAGCAGCCAAAAGTCAATTCACAGGAGTATACAATCCAGCAGTCCGCAGCAAAGGTAACACAGTATAACGCACCCACATAAAGCCAGTTTGAATTCCCTCTCGAATAACTGAGTGTTACGCTATTTATACTTTATGCGGCATTCCAGTACATTCTTCCAAATCAAGAAGCCACTCGAATATGCATTACATCATCATCTGACCTAGATACAATTTATAATAATCTTCTAGAAAGATCGAAGTGATTAACCCACGTAAACAAGCTTGCGTCATATATTCTAGAAGCATCCTGTCTAATAATAGACTACAATACCATGACACAGCATGTCCATATAGGCCTAATCAGCAATCGGTACCACAAAATCGGCATAACTCGTTCTCTTTCATGTTTACTAGACTCGGGTACTCTCTAAACATCTCTAGCAAATCTCTTTCTATCAGAACATCATTATCACTGTATAAAACCATAGTTTTTTTATTTTCTTAAATTTTCTCAGTAAATTTACAGCGATATGGTCTCAATAACGGAATTTCTTTGACGGGGAGTTCGCACAAGATCCACTTTATCAACTGGTGGCCCAGAAAACTGAACCAATCTCACTGATGACGCATATAAGCTTCTGTTCTGTGACAACATGCATGTGTGATGTAACTTTGTTGTCTACAGCCATATTCATCCTTCACATAAGATGGTAACTTGAAAACGGAGACGAGAAGACGTTCGAACATACATGATGACAACAATACCCCCAAGGCAATCTTGACCGAGGGGTTAAAACACGTTGGAATCTTTCAGCAGACAATGTGATATTAAGGGTCGACCACGGAGATATTTTGTCTAGTGCGATGTTGATGGTCGATTTGATGGCCCTTAATCGCAATGCGATATTAAGGGCGACATGTCGACCCTTAACGTCGCATTGCGATATTCAGAGCGAATTGTCGACATAAATATCACATTTGCGATGTTAAGGGCTTCTACAAAGCCCACTCATCGATAAATAAAAGACCGGACAGTGGTCAACCACCGCTTGCCTACCAAGCTGTCTTTGTCGTGTTGAATCCCCGAATGAAAACACAAACAACATAACCTTATTCACGGTACTGAATCGACAAAGATCATTATCGGTTAAGGCAGCAGTACATGTGTCCCACAGCTGCTGATTATTTGTCATTCGGCTATTTCGTTTTCAAGCGCAGCGTAATTTGAACCCGACGTCTGAATCATTACCCGAAAATGGCAGACATTTTGCCTTTGAATGAAAGGTATGGTTGTTGGTGTCCAGTTCTAGTTTTATAAATAGATATATAGTGCTGTAACGATACCAAATGTTTGGATATTTCTATCAGAACTTAAAGATTTTACACATTTTGTGACGATGTTCCAGTTGATCTATACTAGCAGCAGTCCATAAAAGGTATCGAGGCATGGAACAATATTATGATGAAATGGGACGATTTCATGAAATAAACTGCACCAAACAAGCGCTTGGGAATTCAGATCTTGTCTCAAATATCACTGGTTCAATTATCTATCGATTTCCATTCATTTCATGTATATTTAATTTAAAATATGAATGAATATATGTTTGTTTTGTGTCTGTCTGGGATCGCAACAGTCCATTGTATTACCTGAGGACCAAGTGACAGACCATTATGGGCCTAAATGCGATCAGCTGGAACTAACGTCGTAGTCTAGGCTAATAGTCAACTACCCAGAACTTATTAATCATTCGGAATGTCTCGTACAGTTGATCAACAGCGAGAGTATGGACTCCGCCAGCATGTCTTGAATATCTCGATGCGTTACTAATTACATATTCCAAGGCTCATGTACTCATGCATAGAAAGAGCATGATGAGACACAATAAATCGCCAAATGTACTGTTTCCCCCCAAAATGTTAGCTGCAATGGACTGTCACAATATTTTACATACAATCATCCGTTGCTTCATTTTAACATTGTTGCATTTATTCGACTGCAAGCAAACGTCATTCTGCCAACAGATGACTGTAACAAGACATGTACTGCTGCATATGATCATCCATACTATTGTTGGTTTAGCCTTACCAAACAGATCGATCTCCAGGGATCGTGGATGTCCATATTATCAGCGTTTGTTTGGCCTACTCATAGATGTCATACTGCCTCTACACTGTAAATAAATCGGACGCGTGACTGAATACGCGTGTTCAAGTTAGAGTTTATAACGCTATTGTTCCAACTTTGAATGCATGTGTTAAAATAATGAACACATGTGTTCATAATGCGTTCTGCATTCGAATACCTGCGATGATGGTTTGAATGCTTAAGTTCAAATTGGAACACGAAATTTAACAATTTGAACAATGAACAATTTGTTCAATGAGTGTTACAATTTAGGCGTTCAATAATTGAACACCTCAATTTACAGTGTAGTGGGACTGCGGTGTTTGATCTAGACCATACGTCCAAGTGTGGCAAGGGCAGCTTTGCGGCGACTAATCTTGCCTGAGAAAGATGTATTAATAATAATCATCTGTATTTCAGGCATTAACCTAGGCATACCTTATTTTTACCGATGAATACTAAATGGCTGTCGTACTTGATCAGGGTAACATCGGTCACTTGTACTCCATCGTGGGAAATGTACGCGGAAACCAATTCGCCGCAAAGATATCTGGAATAGCAGTCACTGACAGTATCGCCTCCGCCGTAGCTAAATAATATATAGCCCTCAAGAGTATGAGGGCTATAGGTCGGCCCCAGTCACCTCCAGCGAGGGTTTTAGATAATTTTATTACGAATCACCCACCTCTGAAACTGCCGTACATCTAATCTCTATCCCCTCCTGCCCACTATTTTAAAATCTTGAGCACTATTGTGAAATAGTGACGCATATATCGCCGTCTGAATTTTCCAGTCGTGAACTTCGACTCTCTGCGCCGCCATGTTGGTGACGTCACTGTATATGGTTAACATGGCGCGTTTAAAGTGGAATTCGACTGGAAAATTCAGACGGCGATATATTCGTTACTATTTCACAATAGCAGCTCAAGATAACACCCTATGCCCTCATACTCTTGAGGGCTATATATTATTTAGCTACTCCGCCGCCACAAGGACATGTTATATAACCATGGAACTTTTCACCTGTCAGACTACAGTTAGCCTTCTTGAATTTGTTTGATTTCGAGTAGGGAATTCCGAACACTGTCCCGCAGATAACTAGAGCCAAAGCCCCAAAGAGGATAGCCAAGAATCCACAGATCCCCAGTATTCCTCCCATATTATAGGCCGGAGAACGAGATATGGTGTCTCAAAGTGCTCTCATCCACAAGCTGTCACTTTCAAGAGAAATTATGCTACAATGAAAATCAACGACAGGCAAGGGAACTCCGGGAATGTTCGAATCGAACTCCTTGATTGGTCGCGCATTTCAGAACTGTCATGTGATTGACCACGGAGACATTTGGTTGGTTCATGTGTATGAAGTTAAACATCAGTTCACAATGATATATTTCTTTTCAGATCTAATAAATGTGTTATTCGACCACAGCGATGATCTAAATTACACACATTGTACCTTTAACCTGCAACTCGTGATCTTGTATTTACAGGAGTGGCAAGTCAACTGAAATTACGGAAAAATTCGGACAATTCATTTCCAACTCCAATCGAAAGTTGACCCGGAAGTGGATGAAATGCAATCTAATCGCATTGTACATTATCGGGACACAAACAAGAGATTAGCATGTGATATATGAAGAAATGATTTGAGCTGATGATATCTGAGCGAGAAAGAATAAATTTACATCAGCAGGATTCTACTCTAAATATCAAATCGTAAAACTTTTCGCTGCGACATTTGAACAACGAAGACATACTGCGCAAGACATTCAAGTTTAACTACAGGTAAATTTGAGGAGAGACCGGTCATGCAAAATGAAATGAAGTTTTATAAATGAACCACCGCGGAAATCAGTTCAATGAATGTAATAAAATGTGGATATGATTGAACAATATCAGAGGAGTTCACTTTCATGTATATTACGCTTTTGGTTCCTAAACTTTAGTCAGATAGACCGGTACAATTTGAGCTTTGAAGATTTTAAACAAATGATGACGTCACAATTAACATCAACGAACCCCTGTGATCTGTAAAGTCTCTCACTCGACTGTCGAGTGAACTTACTGGTCGAGTCCGGCTCATAGGTTATCTGCTAATAGGCATTGGGCCAAGTCCTGAGTTATGCCTCTAAATGATGTTCCGTTGCAATTTTGCATTGGGGCAACTTTTTTATTTATTTATTTATTTGGGGACAACTTTATTTTTATCGCAGAAATACTTCATATATATGTTCATATTATGTTTTCACTTGCATATCAATAGGAAATTCACAAAACAGAAGATGTTCATTCATTTAACATTGAAAAGGGGCAATTCAAACAAGAGCCCAAGGGGCTTCAATATACGCCCGTATATCTGGAATTACATTGGTCCGACTTTCACGATTGTTTGATAGCCTTGATTCCAATTGGTAGCTAGCAATCCAGAGAAAGGTCTACGATTTTGAGCTTCTGAGAAATTAACATATATCACATCTTATATTGAATGATAAACTAAAATGAGTATAGTTGACCTTGAAGCAAGAACCGAGAGCTCACATATCCCAAACTGAAATCGGCAATAGTCAAACACAAGAAAATAGTAGTTTTCCTGCAAATAGATTCCTTTCAGACGAGAGAATTGTTCATGAAGGAAGAAGAAAGTAATGAAGTAAACCCTTGGTCTTGTTCTTGAGTTAATAAACAGGTACGAAATTCATAAAGGACCATTCTCCCCGTTAAATTAGTAAATGTATGGTTTATATTTCACAACAGTTTAACTAAATGTAGCGGTTTCAAACATGGGAGACAACTCCACAGGACAAATGACATATACATGCAGGGGAGAGAACTCTGAATATTTCAACCCGACACATATAGTCAGCTAAACTTGATTCAGTTGGTGGGTGGGGGAAGGGGGGGAATGTGATCTTGACCTTTGACAAATTGATCTCAAAATGTATGGCTCCTCTTTGCCATGCGAGTAAGGTATGCTCAAAGTTTGGTACCAATCCATACCTTGAAACTAGAGATATCGCATGGACAACAAATGTTAATGGATGAATGGACAGAACTCAACATTGCAATACACGACCTCGTCTTCGACAGGCATATGAAAATGTGACTTTGAATGATTTCCTGATTTTGGGGTCACAGTGACTTTGACCTAAATTTTGGTACAAGACACATCGTCTTACCTCAATGTATCAATGGACACGAAAAAATCATGATTTTTATGAATTTCATGATTTTGGGGGTCACAGTGACCTTGACATCCGGCCTTGACCTATATTTTGGTATGTGACACATCATGTCCCCTATCCACTGACACACACAAAAGTAATTTTCAAAGATTTCTTGATTCTGAAGTTAGTGACCTTGACTACTGACCTTGACCTAAATTTTGGTACATGACAAACCGTCTCGTCATAATTTCTCAATGGACACCAAAAATCATGATTTTGAACAATTTCATGATTTTGGGGTCAGTGACCTTGACCTACATTTTGGTATGTGACACATCATGTCCCCTTAATGTATTTAATGACACACAAAAAACGTTATTTTCAATAACTTCCTGATTTTGAGGTCACAGTGACCTTTGTCCGTGACCTAATGTTTGGTATGCGACACTTCTTGTTCCCTTGCTGAATCCACTCACAAAAATTTTGAAAGTTTTAATGATTTCCTGATTTTCAGGTCACACTGACCTCTGACCTTTGACCTTGATTCCGGAGTCACAGTGACCTTGAATATTGACCTGGATCTAAATTTTGGTACATGACGAAACGGCTCCCCGTAATTTCTCAATGGACTCAAAAAATCATGATTTTTAACAATTTCACGATTTTAAGGTCAGTGACCTTGACCTACATTTTGGTAGGTGACACATCGTGTCCCCCTAATGTATCTACTGACAAAAAAAATGTTATTTTTAATAATTTCCTGATTTTGGGGTCACAGTGACCTTTGACTTTCGACCTTGACCAACTTTTTAGTATGCGACACTTCGTTTCCCTCTAAAAAAATGAGAATTTTTTAATGATTTCCTGATTTTTCGGTCATACTGACCTTTGACCTCTGACCTCGACTTACATTTGGGATGCAACACATCGTTCCCCCCAAGGGCATCCACTCACCAAAAATTAGAACTGTAGATAGAAAACTGTCAATGATAGTCTTATGTTAGGCAACAGTGACCTTTGACCTCTGACCTCGACCTCAATTTTGGTACGCGACACATCGTCTTCACCTAACATATCCACTCACAAAAAATTGCAACTGTGGATAAAAAACGTTCAGATATAGACCGGACACGAACACTTCAGCGATTTCATGTTTTTTAGGCAAGTGACCTTTGACCTCTGACCTCGACCTTCATTTTGATACGCGACACATCGTCTCCCCATAAGGTATCCACTCACCAAAAATTAGAACTAGAAACGACGGATGGAAACCGCCATCACATAATACGTCCGCCTTTTGGCTGGCGTATAAAAATTACTCAGGTTTGTAGTTGGCAATTGTAGTCTCAATTCCACTTTATCCAATTGTTCCCGACAACAGGGCGTTCCACTTCCTGTTAAATTGCGATCAAGATATCTCATTTGGAAATAGGGTACATGTCTCATAGACACCCACACTGAGCGCAGTCTGGAAGACCTAATGTCATTGCAGGGAGTTATCTCCTCTTTATTTCATTAATTTCCTGATTGATGAACAAGAGAAAACTTGGGAACACTTGCATGTCGAAAGAGAATATTCTTAAAGTAGTTTTGGTATAATTTAGCTGCCCGCAAATAATTTAGCCCACAAAATTAGCCCATGGTCTACAAAGCTTTCCCTAATTTTAGTACTTTTGAAGATCTTTGTTGTATTGTTTAATTTAATTTCTCTGAGGGGTATTTTGCTGCCAGATGGGTTGAAGAATCATTTTTGTATGGCAGTCAACGTAATGAGGTGGCCATGATGGCGAAATCGTCTTCAGCAAGAGAGACTGAGCAGTAGGTCGGTCGCGGATACCGATGCTGGCCAATCTGAACAAACGGGATCTACTCTGGTTTGACCTCCAAGTGAGAGCACATGCCTCAGGTATGCACCCTGGTGGGTACTCAGCAAGCGCTTGAGAGGTATTCAGCATCTGGTACCAGCACACCTCCAGGCTGGTGAACATTTCTTTACACTTCAGACAGAAGATAATTAGGTCATCTTAATAGACAGGTCTTGCCAATGGATCCCGCTAAGCACAGTCGCCATCAGTTTATGAAACATCCCGGGGGTGTTACATAAACCGAAAGGCAGCACCTAGAATTTTATAGACTTGTTTCCACTTTAATACCAGTGTGAACAGCCCACGTCAGCGAGGCCAAGGAATCGTAAATACAGGGTTATGGGTTAGCATCCATTATCATGGTGCGGTTTATTGCTCGTTAGTCTACACAGATGGCTTTTTCATTGGTCTTCTGAAACCGACACCCCATTCTTTAGGAATTTTTGCGTCTGATTCCATGATAATGGAGAATGCCAATGTTTGGTCACACTTTTTCCCTTATCAAGTGCAGATATCCATTTGTAAGATGGTCTACATGCAAGAGACCTTGGTATGATTATGGGAAGTGAGTACCATGTAAAAGTCCATTTGAAAGTACAATCGGTCGAAATCCCAACTAAATAGGATATTACATCGATTGTATCAGCCAATCAGTCATCGTCTATGTTTGGATCCCCTACAACATCCATAAGATCAGTCTCGCCAAACCGAATGTCCACTAGTTGTGGTTTAGGAAGTAATTACAACACATATAAGGGAAGTGGGAAGAGGTGCCGACATACTGACTGCGTCACATGACTTCACAGAATAGTCTTCTGGTTAACCTATTCTTAAGCACATACCAAGAATCTAACGATTCGTGATATGTGTTGTATCTCAGGTACGCTTTTATTGTACCTGTTCATGTGGCAACTTGGATGATATGACCACACGGCCCCTAGCACCGGTATAAGCGGTATTAGATACAAATCTAGAGAGCTATGATGGAAATGCTCTGACAACTCGTATACTGGTAATTGGTGAGCTGTTTCGCTGTGACAACTCTTACATTGGAGATTGGTGAGCTGTATCGTCGTCAGATGTAAATGACGACATTTAACACAAACTGCCAACAATTCTTAGATACCCTATTTCTTCTAATTATTTAGACGGCAAAACTTAACTTTAGGCAACTGTGGGGAGAAATTCTGTTAACATTCTACAAATTTCACTACCTATCTTTTCAGTTCTTGGGATAAATAACATATCCATGCCACAGTATTTAGCCTCAGCTGATATAAAGATGGATTTTTTTTCTGCTTGTAAGTCTAAAAATGCTGTTTGAAAAATTAGAAGAAGTTATCCATATATGCATTTTCTCAAGGCCAGGCCCAATATCAGCTCCACATCCCAAGTTTCATGTATGACAAGTCTATGGATGACTGATATTAACATGTTGAGGAAGTTGGAAACAAGTGGAAGTCATGAGAGATCCTGAAGGATCTTCACACCCACCATTGTCCAATAATTGTAAGCTAATGACAAGAGGATCTTTTTGTCCATTGTTACTAAGAACAAACGATTGATTTGTAATTTTGTTAGCAGAATTTCTAAATTGAGCGAAAAAGATCGAAAAAGGGACACTGGAAAACACCAAGATATTATCTTTCTAAGTTTCAGGAGTTTCAAGATTTATGTCGGTTGTACAAGTGAAATGAGCAAAGTTAGTCTGAAAGTGAATGTCTGGATGATCCAAGATAAATCTGTTTAACACTTTGGCATGAGCTATGGAACATACTTAAGATTTTATAATTATGAACGAATGCTAATTCTGTTTACTGGGCTAGTTTGAGATATCTCTTTTAAGATACCATGCTCGAAAATAGTAAGATGGTACAAAACTTAATACTGAAGGGATCCAGTCCGTGCAGTAATGTTGAAACTTTGAAAGTGTCTGAATCCTGCTTATCTCCCTTGGATCGAAACATGCAGTAGTCTACAGTTGTCGAATTGTGATGTTGTGTCACAAGAGTGACATCCCTTCGTGTAGCGGACCCTTCGGCAGACGAAATGGTGGGGCAGTTCACTTGCAACGGCATGGACTAAACTGATTTAAAATTTGAAGAAACACATTTTAATTCGGCATCATTTGAACTCCTTCATATACGGTAATTCCCCTAATAATTCAATCACAGGAAGTTCAGTTTTCAACTCTGTTGTTCAGACAAAGAGAGAAAGTAACATTCCCATTCTTCATTCAAATGGAACGAAAGTCAAATGATGACAAAATGTGACTCTTTGCAGTGGGTGCCATGAAGAACATTGCCAGATTTATGCCATTTTTGTTGCACTTCCGGTGATCGAATTATTAGGGGAATTACCGTAGAAGGCGAAGGTATGAATATTTTCTATAGTCAATATATAATATATGCCCCACCGTTTGATTCGCCGACTCTTTTGATGCAACGTCACAACTTGAGAATACCGAATTAATTTGAAGCGCAACTTGGATTTTCAAATTAAGACCAAAAAAGGTATCTTGGACCGGTGTACCAAATTTCAGAAAGATCCATGAAGTAGTTCCTGAGAATTCACGATAACAATGTTTCAAGGGGAAATTCAAGATGGCCACCTGGTGGCCATATTGGATTTTCGAATAGGACCAGAAAAGGTATCTTGCACAACTAGACCCCAACGGGAACCTGTGTACCAAATTTCAGAAAGATCCATGAAGTAGTTCGTGAGAAATCGCGATAACAAGAATTGTTTACGGATGGACGACTGACTGACGATGGACCACGGACGAAAAGCGATTTGAACAGCCCACCATCTGGTGATGGTGGGCTAATAAAATGGCAAATAAAATTCCACATTTTATGCACATTTAATACAAATATCATCAGCATACAGTATGATGATGGTCACAATTATATACACAAGTTCATATGACACAAGGCATAATGGGGAACAGTCTTTATATCATAACTTGACTCGAAGTTAGTATAAGTCGAGGCTCCGCTTCCTCAGGGGCGTAAAGGAGCAATACCCAGTTTTGCTCGCAGCTCATTAGCTTCTTTGATCTCCATTTCTTCCTTAGATAATTTATGATCTCTATGCCGATCTCTGTGGTGGTCGTCTCGGTCACGATGTCGGTGTTCACGTTTACTTTTCTTACTTCTTCGTCGCCTGTGGAGGCAAAGTGGAAATTTCATGAGAATATATGTAATACTGACAAATTTTGCACAAATTCAGGCACTTTGAACCATTTGTATTCCTAGACACTCTTCAAAATTACCAACTATCAAACCTATTTAGCAAAATCAAGGTTTCTTTTTTACCTTGACCATCTTGCATAGCAGACCACATTCTGCTCACTTTCAGTGTACATGCTTACGCATCTGTAAATGAGACCCGAGAATAGAAACGGAATCACATCATCAATGTGTCCTATCAGCAAGCTTCTTCAGCAGACAAAATACGCACCCCTTGTCATGAACACAGCACAGATGTAAGAAGCTGGCTAGTAGTCAGTCACATGGGATGCTGTCACATGATAACATGGCATGATCGAGTAACACAAGTGATCTGATTGGTGAACATACACATGATGTTGCTTAGCTGATTGGCTGAATTTTACAGTGGCATTTTCCATGAACACGATTCATTCTCATATGTACCAGTGGCATCTAGGGTAGAGATATCCCTGGTTTTAGCGAGGATGACCCATCCCTAGTAGCATAACAAACAATAAATGGATGTTTCCCCAAGTGAGATACATTACACGCTTCGATTCTGACATTTCACTTCCAAAACAAAATCATGGAACCGAACCCAAGCATTTCAATCAATTATGGCCTGAAATTATAGAACACCAGGAACCTGGAAAATAGGATCTAATCAGTTCCCATGAATAAAATTTGGATAATTCCCAACAAATCTGCATGGGAAATGTCAGAGGGGTCACGGGATAAATTCAGAGGTTTCCTCAGTAATATCCAATGCAGGACTTGCACCAAGTGGCAATCAAGGAGAGTTGGTATTGTGCAAGGTCCCCGTTACAATCAGCACACCGATTTCTTGGCAGCAAAGATACTACTGCTGGGAAGGTGACCTTCAGGAGATTCAAGCTTGTGACCTTCAGTAAACAACAGTAAACTGACTAGCAGGTTATAATTAGAATCCCATAGATGCTCAATAAAAATTTAACATGGGGAACTGAACACATTGCTCTTAGCCAATTCCAGCGCAAACTTTTCAAACCGAACATGCTGTATCTCCACAGCAAATAAAATTCTTCTGAGACAGTCTATTAAAACGGCCCACTTGCACATTATTGAGAGAACGAAGAGCTGCCTGTCTGTGCAGTGACCAGTGATTCAGCTAATCATCTATTTTCACTATGCCTCATCTTTTAACCTGGGAGATTATTTTCAACCAGAGATGACTGACATAAATTTATACATATGTGCTACATTTTCCCAGAATTTAAAAAAAGTGTCATTAAATTTACAATAATGTATTTGGCAAATATTACATGAAAATATGCCAGCTATCACCAGTGCTAAATATTCTCGCAGGTTAAAAGATAGGGCAAAGTGAAAATATACGAATGATCAGCTGATCAGCAGAAGTCGCTGCACAGACAGGGGATGTAGACTATCATGTGAGAGATACCTTTTCTCAACGTGACTTGACATGTTAGCTTATGGAACAAAGGTCAACCACCTGCACATGTGCCACTATTGGAAATCCCGTAAATTCACATTACCCCGTCTTACATGACTGATATGCCACAGACAGGCTCTTCTTTGTTCTCTCAGTAATGTGCAATTGGCTCATTGGAACTCATCAGAATTCACTATAACAGGCTTATCTCCCTTCACACATAAAGTAACCAATCAGTGAGACTTGGAGAAAAACATTTGGACAGAGAATCTGCCTAATAATTTTAACCTTAAACAATTGATTTAGTTCCCCACTTTGACTTTTTAAAGAGAATATATGGATATTTTAATTATAAGGTCACTCTGATACTCATCAGCTCACTCTGCTCTATTATATCACTCTATCTAAACACCACTTTACCTGTCATCGTCATCTTTGTGTCGGTGACCTAGAAAAAAAGAGAAGGACAGTTTTATTATCAACACTGAACAGGTGAACAGGAATATAATTATAGAAAATTACCTACTTAACCCTACGATATGGCGTGTACTGCAGACAAAGCCCCCTATATATTTTCGCTATCCCTAAGGCTAAAGTGCTGAATCTTACCACATTATATCTTTGGGTCAAGCTGTACTAGAAAAAGATTTTTTGGTCAGATTTAAAAAAAAATTTAATTTATTTTCGCAGTTTTCTTCGCAAAACTGCATAACAAATTAGTAAATAATATTTTAATGTGAAATAAAATAGCTTTTGCCCACTTTTCCTCACAGAAAAGCAGGAAAGTTGGAGAGGAATGACAAAAACACCGCTTTTCTGATACCCCACATGGTCACCATTTTGAATATACCCATCATCCTCTGAATGGGGGGTTGTGCAAAAAGGTTCAAAATAACCCCAATGTGATAAACTACAAAGTGATGGAGTGTCAGCTATCAAATTCCCGTCGATCGTTCTGGAGATAGTGCCACCCCCTTCCAGGCCAGGTAGGTAGGGTTATAACATGTTAAAGGTAATACAAAATGGTCTCAAAATCTGCTACTTTTTTCTGCTAAATTGTTGCAGAGGTGATTATATAGACTTGTTTTACATTTTTGTATGTTTTCAAACTGCCCAAGGTTGGAAATAGCAGCAGTAAAGTGCGACAATTTCATGCCCCTTTCAAAACGGCGAAAGCTGTGACCGCTTGACCTGTGACGTCACAACCTGATTACGATCTCGCTCAAATGCATGTTGTGACGTCAAAATGTCAGCGACGTCACGCTAGAACTCTCACCTGCTGGGTGAATCTTTCGTAACAACGCCCGACGTCATAGACTATGACGTTTAGGGCGCAATCGTAATCAGGTTGTGACGTCATGCACCAGAGGTCACGGCTCCAATATGTTTTTCCCCACATGTGTGCTATTCGTGTCCTAAAACCCACTTCGACGACATTATTCGAGAAAAAAATACTAATTTGCTGTTTGGAACACTACTGGGTATGTTTTAATGCAAAGTAGTATAGAGTCATTTGGTATAACCTTTAAATCCTCTAACAGTTCAATAACCTTATTAAATTTCAATTGTCGCTGTATAGCTGAAATATTGCTGAATGCGATGTTAAACCTTAATTATCTCTCTCTCCCTTAAATTTCAATCAAGCCCAATATTGTGTGCAAAAATGAATCAGTCATTTGCTATTACGTTCATCTTCTGCCACAAAAAATGTGGTCTGTCTAGCATGTTCAGCAGTTCTTGACCTATATATTATTGCAGGCAAGCGAGTGTAAAAGGGGCCATAATTGTACAGGGCAGTACAACATGGTAAACATTTATAAAGAGTGGTCTGAATTTCCATGGTAGCTTTATGACAAAAACGTATCCACTTGTCCAGGCCATCCTTGAAATTCGTTGATTGGGCGTAACCGGACCCTCTCAGAATTTGGGTAGGTAGGTTGGAAAATTTCTTTTTTTTTAAAATACAGGTCAATCAAATTTACAGGAAATCAGCTATGATTCTTGCATACAATTTTTTAGCATACTTGCACCAATAAAAAGTCTTGGGTAAAGGGTATTTTGGTGGGTAGACATGGTTACGCCCAACCAAAGTATTTTTAATGATGGTCCTTCATGGATTAATGAGAAAATGGTCATAATGTGATGGCACAGCTAGCTGGTGCATTTACGGTGCATATATGTCTCATGCTTGTCAGGTGCAGAAAATTGGTCGTACATCTTCAAAGGCAAGACCATTTGTGGACAAAAAGCTGTAAGAAATGAAACTAAAGTATTATTATTACTTCAATACCGATTCGACGACCATTTTTGGGCTAAACTGCTTTTGGCATTCGCTTTCTATAGAGAAAAATACTTTTCTGTTATTGTGGATGAGGAAAACGCACTCAACCCATTCATGCATGGACAGAGGTTTTCCTGTAGAGTAACAAATACTGCCTCTGTTTAAAATTTTGCTTTATATGTAAACAGTATTTGCACACAACACACAAGACACTGAAAGTTAGAATTACATTATACTTTGCATGTTAATTCCTTACCTGATCTGTGACCCCTATCTCTGTCTTTTGATCTGCTCCTTCTTTTGGTAGAATGTCTGTCTCTGTTGAATAAAAGACCAGAAATCCAGTGACAAAGGTTTTATGAGACCTTCAAGATTTATATACACAGTATCATTAAAGGCAGACTCAAATTATCTTGGTTGGTCAAAAAATATGGCTCATACTTCATGTAAGATCGCAAGACAATGCATACAATAGCCAAGTCTGGGGACAACAATATGTCTAGACCTGTGCCTTTTCAACGACACAAAGACCCAGACAATAGTTCCTACATGAAGTATCGACCAAAAATATCCTGCCAACTACAGTGGTTCAGCAGCTGTACAATCGGGGGATAGTAAAATTTATTACATGTGGAAGAGGAAGTTGATGAAATTTTCCGAAATCCGGCAGATAATCCATTTTGTCTTTTTAATGATTTTAGATGGTCAGGTCTGCAAGTGGCTCACAGTGAAAATATAGCAGGAAATATAGGAGGAAATATAGGAGAAAATTTGCCAAGATATAGGAATTTTCTTAATAAACGCAGGAAAGAAATTGTATGCTCCCCATTCCGCTTTAGTCTGACACTGCCCCGTCATTGTTCTGTTCTGTATTGGTCGGTGGAGGTCTAATTTGGATAATTCTTCACGCTGCACAACTATGGAGGATTGACCACATATCATGCAAATTTCATATTGTCCATACAATATTAACAGAGATCCAGGGCGGACAAGTCCCAACTCATAAAGATTTCAAGAACAAAGGGTCATAACTTTTGAAAATATAAGCAAAACACGGAGAAACTTCATGCTGCACAACTACAGGGCACTGACCACATATCATGCAAATTTCATAATTGTTTATACAATATTAACCAAGATCCAGCCCGGACAAGTCCCAATTCACTAAGATTTCAGGAACAAAGGGCCATAACTCTTGAAAATATAAGCGAAACGCGGAGAAACTTTACGCTGCACAACCATGGGGCACTGACCACATATCATGCAAGTTTCAAATATTAACCGAGATATTGCACGGACAAGAAATTCGGACAGACAGATGGACAAAGTGATCTCTATATGCCCTGCTCACCTAATATATAGGAAAATATAGCAAATAAAGAAATGTAAGACAGGTCACAATGTTCCAAACTTTGGTACTTTTCTGGTGTTTAAAAAAATTATTTCCACGAAAAAAAAGCATCTTTATGTCAACTGAGGTTAAATACTGTGGCATGGATATGTTATTGATCCCAAGAACTGAAAAGATAGATAGTGAAATTTGTAGAATGTTAGCAGAATTTCTCTTCACAGATGCTTGAAGTTAACTTTTACCGTCTGAATAATTAGAAGAGATAGGGTATATATCAGTTACCAGACCAGGACTGACTCGGAGCCTTGGATATATAACTTACTTTCTTGGGGATCTGCTCCTACTTCTTCTAAAGTGAGGGGAAGGACTTCTGTTTGGTTTCTCTGAATCTTTATAATTTGCCCGTTTTCTGTCCGGTGATGGCGATCGATCCTGAAATAAAATAAAATATTAAGGTCTGTTCCATTTAAAAAGGTATGGGAGGGGAGGAAGGCATTCAATATATTATTGTATGGGTCACAGGAGGAAATTCCAGTCAATCCATGTTACAACATTGGGAAGGCCAATAAAATTTCTATGAGTGGTGGGGTATCATTCAAAGCTGCCTTCCGCCCCTCCCATACCTTTTTAAATGGCCTACTGCCATAGTACAATTCCAGGACTAGGGTATATGAATCAGCGGTGTATCAAGAATTATTATGTGCAAAACTGATCATTTTATGACAAAAACTAAGCTGATTGAGTGAATCTGATTAAACATCACTTTCAACACTGTTTCACTCATATCACGACGTTGGTTCATATTCCTTTTCACACCCGGGAACCCCACAGGTGCCCTAGTTAGTGATCTCTTACGAGAAACTCTCTGAGAAGCCGAGGTCTATTCTTATCATTACCTAGAGTGTGCACAACATTAATACCTGGGGAGCCCCACAAGGCTGGCAAGAACTAATTCGAAAGTTGTCTCTGTGTATGCCATTGTCCATGAGCAGTGATCTCTATTGACCAACTTTGAGGCCTGGAGAACTTTTCGAACTACCTGGCAACTACCTACCTTTGATGCAATATTTCACCTAAAATCAATTCTTGAGACTGGAATTTCAAATTTTCATGTGGGGAGCATGTACCCGGCAGGTCTAACATACCCGCTTCTAGCAAACATTACTGGGACAGTCCATGTCACAATCGCTGTTCCCTTTTCTGAGGGCTGGTAATACCCCCACTGGATATATCCTGTTTATCATGTTTACAGTCTAATCACATTGGAATGCAATTCACCAATCTGATTGGTAGCAGGCACACCTAGAGAAAATTATCTCACTGACTGCGAACCCAGCCCGATTGACTGGGGACATGGCTAGAGCAAATCTGATTGGCTGCTCAAACTGAAAAGCTATAGCAAGCTAGAGTGAGTGAGTGAGTGAATAGAATTTAACGTTGCTTTCAACAATATTTCAGCTATATCACGACGAACCAACTAAGCACTACCCAGCCCAGTTGTGTTCCTGCTACTTCAAAGAAGAGATCTTTGAAGCAGCAGGGAACCAGACACCCTCCATCCACCCTATAAAACACTGAGGACAGTGCACAAGACACAGACAGGATGCTTACATGGTGCAATAAAGACAAGTGATATTACAGTGCTAGGCACCACATTATCAAGTTCCTGTTGCTTTATAGCAAGCTAGAGCACTTTGACTGGCCTGCAGTGATACAGTTAGAGCAATCCGATTGTATCAGTCAAAAACATTTGGAGAGGGGGAGTTTGGTTTAATTTCACATTAAAAGATATTTTACCCATATGGTGACAGCCATTTTTAGAGATGCCGGAGTAGCCGGAAAGAGCCTCCCCTTTGTCGACAAGTAACTGCCAAACTGCCACACATGCACCAGTGGGGCTGAAACCCGTGCCGGTTAAGCTGGGTGATAGAACAATGTGATTGGATGGTGACACAGCTAGAGCAGGATGATTCTGTGACACAGCTAGACCAATCTGATAGGACAGTGAAACAGCTAGGGCAATCTGATTGGATGGTGCTGTGACACAGCTAGGGCAATCTGATTGGATGCTGATAAAGCTAGGGTGATCTGATTGATTAGATGGTGAAACAGGGCAATATGATTGGATGGTGCTGTATCACAGCTAAGGCAATCTGATTGGATGGTGATAAAGCTAGGGCAATCTGATTGATTAGATGGTCAAACATCTAGGGCACTCTGATTGGATAGTGCTGTGACACAGCTAGGGGAATATGATTGGATTGTGATAAAGCTACATGTATGGCAATCTGATTGGATGTTGATACAGCTAGGGCAATCTGATTGGATGTTGATACAGCTAGGGCAATCTGATTGGATGTTGATACAGCTAGGGCAATCTGATTGGATGGCGCCGTGACATAACTCACCTTTCCTCCATCCTCTTCATCTGATGTATCCATTTCTTCAATGTCTTCCTCTAGGGCACTAATTCTAGGCTCCAGCAGATTTGTGTCCTCCAAAACATTTCGCTTCTAAAAATTCAAATATTTCAAGCGTCACATTTATTCAAGTCAACTATACATGGGACTCCACTTCTGAAGGAAATCTGACTCACAAGAATCAACTGCCATGATGTCCTTTGGCTTACATTAGCTACATGTAGGCCTTCAAGATAAGCCTAAACATTCAAACAGATTAACTATTTGCGATCCCGCATTGGAAAGACATGAACTAAGTTCTGGTGGCAATCTTTCGTTTTGGAGGAGTTCATGAAATTTAGTTCACATGTGTGAAAAAGACTGGTTTGTCATAATTTGGTGTGCAACAATACTAGCACCCCCCTCCCAATCCCCCATACAGCATGAAGATATTTTTTTTTTGTCATTTAGAAATACAGCATGTTGGATAGTTGCCTAAATAAGTAATTTCGATTTCCTCCAAGATTAAGGCAGCAGTATACATGTACCGGAAGTTTGGTCACACTCCATTCCTTGAACTGGAGATATTGCATGGAGAATTGAACGTAACAGACAGGCACATGGAGGACACTTCAAACCAAATAGGGCATAAATTAGCCAAGAGATTGACGTACAATGTACACCTGAAAGTTCGCCAAATTCCACAGACCCTGAACTGGAGTTTCATACACATAATACATGTGCAGCACAGATATAACTATTTTCAACTATTCACTTGTACTCAGGCCATTCTGACCTTAAAATTTTGACCTCCAAATGAATAGGATTATTCTTTGTCCCATGGATAAGGTATACCAGTCAAAAAACAAGATTTTGTAACCAAAAACGAAATTTCAAAATGTTTACTTGAATGTGGATTTTGCTGCATATATTAGAAATTAGATGTTACCAATATTATCAGCAATGATTCTTATCACAAACTGTTAAATCTATTTCTATTTTAACTTTCGGTTTTGAGGTGAGGCTCACCCAATATGCTGAAAAATGTTCAGATATATGAACTTTTGTCCTGGCTGCCAGTTGTTTGCTGTATCAATCAGTTTGACCATTGTTTTACACGTGCAAGGTCTGATGAGCAAGTGAGGATACGATTTTAAAAAAGGTGGAACATTAGTCCTAGCAATGCGTGCTGAAAGTGTGCCACCCTAGGGAGGTTCTAGGGCATCTCTCCGCTAAAAAACCCCCGAAATCTAGACTTCATTCGGTGGATTCTACAGCCTCATGGGGGTCAATTGGTGCCGTGATATAGCTGCCGTTTATTTGTTTTATAGGGTACGAAAATGTGAAAATAACTGATAAAATTGTTTTGTCCAGAGAAGAAATTAAATGGAAGATATCTGGACTCTCTCGTTTCATGATTTTCAGTTATCTCTCCTGTGTCTTGCATAGTTCCCAATCACCAATGCAATCAACAGCAGACAAAAAAATGCCTGCAGAAGTTTTATAGTGAAGTCTGCTTTTCTTGGGAAAACATAGCGTCCTGTTTGTGAAGAACTCAATAATACAGTGGCACGTAACCGCGATTGGAGGGGGGGTGCAGGGCCATATCCAGAGATTTTTTGGGGACACCGGTATGGGTCCCCCACCGGTATTCGACGTTGTTGTTGTTGTTGCACGTAAATTTGATGTTTGTTGCTGCTGCACAAAAACCACGAAATCTCCGATGCTGTTTGACTTACATCAGGGTTTGTTGGATCCTCGAAAATACCATTTCAGTGCTTTAATCAGTGCCAGGGTGTATATTTTCCAATTTTCCCGTAATCCTGTTCTATCAAACACGTAGTCGCTGTTGTTGCCACTGATATCGCGCATTCTCCACACATCGGCTGTTCTCAAGTTTTTGATTGCTGTAGGGAGACCAGGCGGAAACCACCGTAGCACAGCGATCATTGCCTACTAGAGGGGTCAGTGCAATGCCATTTAAAGTATGTAATGCATAAAGCGTGGCCAGCAACGCGTGTTCGATGTGTATTGAACTCAGAAGTTTTGATAGCGGTCGCGACACTGTATTGAATTACAAAGTTTGAAGAAGGCTTCAGTTGAACTCCAATTTAATGTAGTAAGGTTAAGCAGCCAAAAAAGATATTTTTGACCTGGAGTTTGGTCGCCTGAGTTTGGGCGCCCATACCGGTATACCGGCATCAAAATGGCCCTGGATACGGCCCTGGGGTGTCATTTGTGAGACCTTCCCCTTCGCACCCCACTGCGTATGGGACTGAACTTCGTGAGAAAAGTTATTACGGTTGCGACGTACATGGCTATTGTCATGGTCATAAGTACCTGGATTCTGGGTAAAATAACATCACACTCTCTCTCCTCTCTGAGTAGGTCATCAATGAACTCATCCATGTGAACCACATCAAATTCTGCCCAAAACAAAACAGTGTACATGTATTAGTTCATAGAAAAGTCCAATTCCTGGTTTTCAGTAAACATGGTAAATGAATATATACTGTAGGATACATGTAACTGCCCAAGGATCACAGGGTCGAAATATCACCTGTCTATCCATATCTGACAAGTGAAATTTGTAAAAGACAAGTAGAAAAATAATATACTTGTCCCAGGTGACAAGTAGAAAAAGTATTTCCAGATATATTTTTTGATGATTTTTTAAAAAACTGACTGAATTTAGGTCCCTAACAGATACTATAACTGAATTTTTTTTCCTATAAGCAACATGTTCTCCTTTGTTTTGCAAAATGTTATGGTCAATATTTTAGTTTTCAAGTCGAATTCTGAGGAGACAAGTAAAATATGTGCTCACCTGTCATCTGAGAGAAATATTTTTTTTTTGTCATCTGTGATGCACTTAATGATACATTTTACCAGGTTATGGAGATCCCGCTCTCTAAAATGGAGGTAAAGAAGGTTGTTTTTTCTTGATCACTTTTGATTCCGGCTTAACCAGGCCCAAAGCCAATGGGAGTTTTCTGAGTTTGGGTGAATGTTGTTTCAATAGCGTGACAACTTTTAGGCCTATTATTATGGAAATTAAATAGATGAATTTTTTTTTTTTTTACTACCATTTGATGGGGATATATATATGTCTGTGTGCGCCTTAAGAGGATTTTGCTGAATTTGTTATGCAGATTGATTTATTGAGCAAAAATGACCTTTTCTACCTCCATTTTAGAGAGCAAGATCACCCTAACCTGTTTACCCTTGGATTTAAGAAATTGATCTGTTTAACATGACAAAACGCTGTCAGGCCATATGTTTTTTATTTGATGGTTCACAAATTATGAAACCAAGTCGATCAGGTCGATAGGAGAGAAAAAATATTTAAAGAATCCTTCGGGACCTCTGGAATATTGTTAATGTCAATTTCAATTTTGAGCTGTATCTATAGATGTAGCATTTTTCAACATAAACTTTTTAACCCAAATGCATCGCTTGAGTGGAAGCAATTTCCATGGAGATCAATTAGATTTCATTGAATCTTAGTCAGTTTTGCCCTTTCAAAAACATAACTGTATTTATTTTAATGAAGAAGGAAAAATATTACAAGGGAAAGATACTGGGTCTGGGAAGGAAAAAAGTGATAAAACTGAACAAAAAGTTGAAGTAGAATCAACAGATAAATGGCTCTAGCAATAAGTTGGTTCTGTTTCAGTTTGAAAATTAACTTTGTCAAATATTATTTTTTATATTTCATATATTCTTCAATATTCACATTTATGTTCAATTGTACAATATTTCTCTGATCAGCTAATCAATACATCTAGTAGGAGTTATCTCCCCTATTGCTACCAATTGTCTCCCCTGATTGTGACTATTGAAACAACTTCAAGACTGACTATATTGGTACAATAATTTATAGTTGTCACTTGGGTTATTCACAGTAATATTTGTGTTTCCAGTTACTTGAATATTTTCTTTCTACTTTTGGAAATATCAAACCTCCGGTACAGGATTTCTGTCAAACAGGACATTTTTCATTAATGCAAACAAATATATATTCTTAACCTGAAACTAGATGGATAGGCAACATGTTATTAATATTTAATGTCCCTTATAGGTTGGACAAACAGAAACTATGAAGGATACTGTGTACAAGCTGGTACAAGTAGATCAGGAATGAGTCCTTAATAGTTCACTGAACGAGTAAGCTTCATTGGCATAAGACGTTATGGAAAACAGCTGGAAAGAAATATTAATGTTCGGTGCCGAAAACTAACACTAGTTTTGGTAGGCACTTTTATTGCTATCTTTCCACCTGTTTTCGTTTTCTGCATTGTTTTCCATAAGTTTCCCAGATATATACATCCTCAGCAAACCTCCCTTGTTCTGTCTCTATTTATGTGGGCTAAGCGCGTCACAATCTCGTAGCTGGCAAATGCACTATTGATGTAAGTTAGTTGGTAAATTATAAGATTGAACTGTTTACCCCCTGCTCTGGTCATTCGCCGGACTTTTCTGTAGTCGTTATAGAGGGGCTCCAGGTATTTATAACAGTCCATGGCATTTCCCGTCAACCGCATGTAGAATGCTCCCAGCGCGCGAACATACCTGCAAGGAGAGAACCAGTTTATCTGTATGTTAGCCAAGTGCACCTTGTACAGCAATCTCAGTAAACTCAGATATAATATCACGGAATATTATATCTGAATTCAGCCCTATATAAATCCCGTGCGAGTTGAAACTACTATTGTTAGCCAATCAGATGGATAGCTGGTTGTAACTATTTCAAAATCACGCCCACAGTAATTACACACAGTAGCTCGTGGTCTCATATATAAACATTATCCATATAAACAGTTTCCAAATATGGCATCATTTCGAGACAGGGTCCATAAACATCAAAGAGTTTACTCCCGCCGAAAAGTCTGGCTTTGTTAGGGGTAGAAAACATCAAAAGATTGTGCCGTGCTTAGATGTTGATCTCCTTGAAGTAAACGTCAATCATTGTCAGAGCGAAAAGGTTGAAATGGTCATGATTGGCTTATTACTGGATCTCGTATCGTATCGGCGAACATTTCGCATGAAGTTTTTCATAGCGTTACGTCTAGATGGTATTCCCCTGATTTACCATAGATTGGTTTACCTAGATTGCTTGTACAGGTCATATCTCTTGTATTTAACCCTTTCCAGAAAGGGTGTCAGGCCTTTAAGGCCATTGTTAGTTAATAGTTTGTTTAGCAGTGTTTAAAATGGACATGATGAGGATGACTTTTATTAACTATGGATCCTGCAAACCAAATGCATGAAATATGAAGAAAAGGGGCTCTATTGTGCTTGGAAAATCTTAAATTCCGCTTGAATTTAGAATATCTCCTAAAATGTAGATCTGCGAGATAGTCATGAGAAACAATCAATAACAATCAACTAAGAGTGGCCTAAGTTGCACCCGTATCTCGGCATTTAACAGTTTGCCCAAATTAGATATCCACCCCATTCAATATTTTTAGCACTGAAAATCAATGTTGAAATATGTTTCATTGAGATTCTTCATAAATTAAAGGTCAAATAATTAACTGAGTCAGAGACCACAAAATTTACCCCAATAATTTCTTGAACCCTGCCTATAAAAGCTGTTGTCAAACCAAAGCTTTTGTCACACCAAATAATACATGAGGTTAGTTCACACCATACTATTTGCAGTCTGTTCAAGTGTTTCGCGCGTAGTTTGCACCAAACTTCGACCACCATTTCAAGGTTCTATTCATCATGTGCGGTTCTATATCCGATGTAGTCCCCAATATTCCAACGAATAAATGTCGAGAGTTGAACGCTTGCACCTGCCATAATGCATGTATAGCAACAGTTTCTAAACTTCTTCGCTTTTTGCTCTCGAGCCTGCAAACATGTGCTTCGCAATTCGCTTTAACCGTTGCTATGTACAGTACATTAAATATGATTGGTGATTGGTCTGTTTCCCTGTTTCCTGCTGTAGTCTGCCAATCAGATAGACCTTTGCGTAGAGCAAGGAATGGGGCACTGCCCTATACGTCATCGGAACTTGTGCAAACTGAGTTGATGTGCTACCAAGCGCCTGATTCTCGTGTCGATTTTGTTTTTAATAGTTCATATCTGAATTGAAGAGTGCGGTTATTCGCGTCCCTCTGCCCGCTTTTACGGGTGCTTGCGGGTGCGATCGCGCTCCTTAGAAATGACGGACTGGGTCTGGAAGGGTGATTGGCCCTAACCATTCAGCAATGGAAATAAAGCCATGACTCACTTGAAATCCTCATTTCGGATGAACTCTACAACAATGTCCTTTTCTGGTTGGATCTGTAACATCTTCAGTACCAGACAGAGGAATGGCGTAGGTTTGATATTGCCTCCGTACACTCCTCCAATGTACTTCAGTCCCATAGCCTTGTCCACCATTAATTCCGCTGAATTATACAAAATTCAAGTGTACATTCACACACAAAAAATATAATATGTAAATCATACCATTATAGTGCTGAAGCAAAAGGCGAAATTGATTGAGGTCAGAATTTTTTTTGCCAAGGCAAGTCAATGCCATTGTAACAATTTTACTGAAGTAGAGATGTCTTCCTTATTAAACAATATCGTTTATTGGGAAACACCACTGTACTTTGCATGATAATTTCTGTGGGTTTCCGACTGTGTATGCGGCTGAGTATAAGACTGAACACCAATATATGATTGATTTATATCAAAAGGCTCTGAATAAAGGTGCCGTCATGGCGATGTGTAAATGACTGAGTTCTTGTCAAGCGAGTCTCTTTTTTTTGGTGCCGATAGACAAATACATGCGGGAGTAGTAAAGAATAGGAGCCATGTACAGCCATGTACAGCAACCTGTGTGTGGAAATGAGTCCTGAATGAAATTTTCCTCAAATCCGCACAATTGCAACCGTTTATCCGGGACGGCGTATTCGACAGAAATTTTTTGAATTCGACTGAAAAAACGGAAACTCGGTAGGTTATTTGTTGATAGCTCGCTTAATATTTCGTCGATTCTGACAATGTAAAGTTTCCGGAGTAGCTGAAGAGATTCTCTTTTCAAAAATATATAGTTTGATGACATAATTTTTTTTATTTTTGAGATAGATATCAACTGAAAAAATCGTGTTGACTTCGCTGAAATTTTTTCTGGACCGACCGACATGCGGTTTTTCTTGTCCAGAAAATTATTGCGTGAACTGACTGAAATACTTTTAGGTTTCCGGAATGCTCTACTTTTATACGAATAAAATGATATAAAATATATGCATGTACCTTCTACCGTTTTCCGTAAAAGGGTTCGCTGAAAAAACCCGATTGAAAATCACAACATTTTCAGCTGAATCTGCCGTAAAACGGATTAGTGAACCGAGTTAAAAACTCGGATTTGGAGACGGACTTCAGAAGATTCCGAAAATCCGGAATAAGGATCGCGGGTAAGTTTATTGGAAGATTGGTTATGTCGGTAGGTCATAAGTGTCGAATTAAATTTTAAAAGCATAGTTTGCACAAAAAATATCCTATTTTTCAAATAATTGAATGTTTGTCATATAATAACGTAATGTGAATGGAAATAGTATTTTTCTACGGTATAAATATATTTTTTAATTGATCATTAATTTTAAATACGTATATTTTGATGCATGTACCTGAAAAATGACCAGGAATATACATATTTTGTTTTCAGTAATTATTATAATTTATATGAACTAAAATGAATTTTATCATTGTGAGTTTTGTTCACTTACTGACTTTTTGACATCTCACAGCCCAGACTGGTGAACAGCTAATTAAGTTTTAATCCCATGCAATTAATCCCCAACCGCTAATCCGTTACAACACTTGCCGAGAGTGACGATCGTTAAAAGATTATGTGAGCAATTAGTGTGTGAACAGTGTTCCAAAATCATTGTTTTTACTTCATTTTATAAATTAAATGTATTATCAATTAGTAAATTTATATTAATAAAAACTCCAAGAACAAAAATTACTGAGAACAACATATGTATATTCCTGGTCAGTTTTCATTTCGATTTATAAAAATATATGTATTTAAAATTAATGATCAATTCAATATTTTCACTATTTCCATTCACATTACGTTATTATATGACAAACATTCAATTATTTGAAAAATAGGATATTTTTTGTGCAAACTATGCATTTAAAATTTAATTCGACACTTATGACCTACCGACATAACCAATCTAATAAACTTACCCGCGATCCTTATTCCGGATTTTCGGAATCTTCTGAAGTCCGTCTCCAAATCCGAGTTTTTAACTCGGTTCACTAATCCGTTTTACAGCAGATTCAGGTGAAAATGTTGTGATTTTCAATCGTTTTTTTTCAGCGAAACCTTTTACGGAAAACGGTAGAAGGTACATGCATATATTTTATATCATTTTATTCGTATAAAAGTAGAGCATTCCGAAAACCAAAAAGTATTTCAGTCAGTTCACGCAATAATTTTCCGGACAAGAAAAACCGCATGTCGGTCGGTCCAGAAAAAATTTCAGCGAAGTCGACACGATTTTTTCAGTTGATATCTATCTCAAAAAAAAAAATCTCTTCAGCTACTCCGGAAACTTTACATTGTCAGAATCGAACCAGTATTAAGCGAGCTATCAACAAATAACCTACCGAGTTTTCGCTTTTTCAGTCGAATTCAAATAATTTCAGTCGATTATCTGATCCCGTTTATCCTCCCCGAATGATTCTTTACTACTCCCAATATTGAATAGTTGGAAAACGGTTGCAATTGTGAGGATTTGAGGAAAATTTCATTCATGATTGACTCATTCCACACACGGGTTACTATGGCTCATATTCTTTACTACTCTCGACTGATGTAGCATGGGTCTGCCAACAGATAAGGCCATCCATAATAATATGTTTGTTTCCCGTAACCCGACCGACCCAAAAAATTGGATAGTTAAAAAAAACACAAAGATCGGTCTTTTTTTTTCCAGTCGCCAAATTCTGGAAGAGGGGAAATAACTCTTCATATTTTTCACAAAGGGACGTAACTTTTGCTTCTGACGCTAGGTGTCGCATTGTCGTAATCTGCTTAAAATGGTCGCCTGCCGCGTGCTTTCATTTTCCGTCGTCCACAACGGGGATTATGTTGTAAAAAACAACTCAGAAAGGTGGAACTCTCCGAAAACTTGGGCAACATACTCGCTGATATCAGTGATACGAAATTAAAAACAATACATGCAGACTGGAATCCAGTAATTCAGTCGCGCGCCATCGCTAACCTAAATCATATCCAAGGTACACTGTTTTTCGCGCACCTAGATTCAGCAGATTAAATATAGAAATAAGTAGGCTGTGTCTGCTAACGGCATTATTATTAAATTAAAGGACAGTTGTTGTTAATTTTGCTAACTCTTCCACGCTGAAAATCACCTTGAGAATAAACCGAAACGCCTTTAATAAATTCTAACCAGCAACGATCGCCGTCAATAATTTCTTCGCTTCTTTGACAATCTGTAGTCTCCTGCACAGTCTATTCCTAGCATGGGATCGTGCAATAGTTGCCACGTGCGCGGAGAGCTGACAACAATGGCGATAACTACAGAAAATCTTCCTTGAACAAGTTGAAGCACTAGACGGAGTTTTCTAAGAAAGGTAGATGATTTACACATCATTATCAGCACACAGAGCCTGTAGTCAGTAGGATGTCAATACTCTTGGGCAATATTGAACTGGGACTCGTCTGATCATTCGCCAACCATTCTTCTCGTTCACTTAAATACTATCGGCTGATTATTTCGAGAACCTCCACGGGCACTGCTCTTCATACATATATACTATGCAATGATGACTGGTTCCGACTATTATATGCAGAACTGTTGCTCTGATATTGAGAATAGAATAGAGTAATTTTCTCTTCGTTTATTTTAAACCATTATATGTCTAACAACTATAAATGTGGCAATTGTTTTAGCCTCTGACAATTTGAAATTTTGTTTAATAATGACACAACAGTTCAAGCCCCTAGTGAGCCTGAATTAAATGCTCAATCTACTGGTACCCACTGGTGACTTGAAATTCTTCATCACTTTTGATATCACTTGTTTAAATTGAAATAGAATAATTTATTTTCATTAATTTTTCATTTGAAAATAAATGGACTTCCTTTATTCAGAAATATATTAGCCAGATAACATCTGTGTTCGTGCAGAAGGTTAAAAAAAAAAAAAAAAAAAAAAAAAAAATCCCTGCCCACCCACTTTTTGGAGATGCCCGTTACTGAAAACAGGAATTTATTTTTGGATGGCCTAACTTCAGAAAATTTAGCTCGGCATTTCTGCAACTAAACACAACATATAATGGTAAACCACGGCGGATCGTCTAAAACTGAAACTGCCGTTTAACGTTCATCATTACAGCACAGGCCTGTGTGGTGAGTGGGGTGGGGGGGGGGGGATTGGGGTGACGAAAACTGAACTCCGGGTAATGAAATATTTGACCATTCAACTTCCTTCGAGGATTTTCGCTCTTGAATCTCGTAAACTTACCGGTCAAAGCAAAGCATTCTTCCTTCCAATATCTGCATTCATAAATACGGGTTCTCGTGATTTTTTCCACTAAATATTGCGGGTTAGTGCCCTTCACAGAGTGGGCATCTTTTACCGTTCTGTTCGCCATTTTCACAAAACTCGGTAAATCTCGTTTACTCTCAAAATCAAACGAGAGCGAGATGACTTCCGAAATTTGGCGGGAAAACACAGAGGGCGCTGCAATATCAGCTGGGAAGGGAAAATGCCGAGTAAATATTTTCAAGAAGAGAAAAAGCTAGATTTCTGTTGGAATGGTGAAGGAAAAGTTGGCGACAACAGGAAAACATCGGAAACATATTACCAGTGAGGATGTAAAAGATAAACTAGTCGTCCGATTGCCATCAACCGTGTATTTAACAAATTATGTTACTCTATTATCAACAACAACAACACAGCATCTGTAAAACTGTAATCCAGTCTTACGAGGCACCACTTTACTAATTTACACCAAATTATGTAGTCTGCGATACTCTCTCCTGTACTAGGCTTTCCAGTTCCGATCCAACAGCATTAGATGTCACAACGTGGCACTATGTATATCAATTTTCAGTAAACTATTCTCACTTTATAGAAAAGCTTACACGGGTGTAGCCTAGTTCAACAAGCTGAACCCTGCTGACATTTAATTTTGTGATATTGACAACGCAGGGTTCAGCCGTTGAACCGAAATTTCCTATCGCAAAATTTTCGGCCTCCCGACCCAGGTAACAGCGGGTGGATTTGGGCTCACAAAAATCGATAATACCTACCGCTTTGCACTCGCTTGGATAGAATACATATTTGCCTACTTCCCTGGCCATTTATTTTCTCCGTCCAGCTTCTTTAATTTCCATAAACGGCGAAAGAAAAAAAAATCATCGCGGCTGATCTTCCAAAAACTAAATATGCCACCATTTTGAAAATATCACTATGGTGACACGAGACTGATCGTACCTCGATTGTAATTTCGGGACTGTAGACGGGAAGGTCGGAAACGACTCACTCATAAGGCTGTCAAATTATCTGCTTTTAAATGTAAAATTGTAACTATAGGTATCAAGCATAATAGAAGGCACATACTGGAAAAGGTGATTCACGGGATTTTTCATCTCCTAAGCGACTGGATCGACTGAGCGGATTCAGTTCTTCCGACTCGTGTAATCCTGAATTTAGAATAACATCACGCGAGATTCAGGGTCACGTGATAAAATGGTGGCCGATTTCGTTTTTGGAAGATCAGCCACGATGATTTTTTTTTCTTTCGCCGTTTATGGAAATTAAAGAAGCTGGACGGAGAAAATAAATGGCCAGGGAAGTAGGCAAATATGTATTCCATCCAAGCGAGTGCACAGCGGTAGGTATTATCGATTTTTGTGAGCCCAAATCCACCCGCTGTTACCTGGGTCGGGAGGCCGAAAATTTTGCGATAGGAAATTTCGGTTCAACGGCTGAACCCTGCGTTGTCAATATCACAAAATTAAATGTCAGCAGGGTTCAGCTTGTTGAACTAGGGTGTAGCCCACAGTGACTTGGGTGGCAGGGGGGTGTCTTCGTGGATGTTGTTGTTGTTGTGATTATATATATATTTTTTTTTGCGAGAATTTAATTATTTCCCACCTTTTCATACACCACAATGCAGTGATGTAAGTCTTCCGGTTTTTGCCGGAAATCCGTTTTTTTGTTGAAACTTGGAAAAAATTCCGTTTTTATAGAAATTTAGATTCTCGTCCGGTTTTATCAGGAAAGTGATACTTGATGTCGACTAAATCGATATTTGAGCGTTCAAAACGCATTTTTAACCTGATCTTGATAAAGTATGTATTGTTACCATTTTTGATCCTCAAAATTGGATCCCGATCGTCTCTAGCGAAGAACCGACGTAGTCGCCATTTTTATAATGATTTGTCCGCCACGTGATACGGGAGACAACTCGGGAGACAACTCGAGTTCGAATTCGAGTTGTCTCCCCTGTAGTACTGGCGCTCAAATCGCTAGCAGCCGAAACTATTATGGGATATTGCGTGGCGTGTCTGAAGTGAAAATTGCGCCTTTTTTGCCGGAGTGAAAATCGAAGTGAAAATCATGAGCGTGTTACATCGCAGTGCCGACATAGACGTCAATGAGGTGGATAAGAGTATCAAAAATAAGTTTCGTTGGTCATGGCTGGAGGACAAAGACTGTCACGGGGATCACCTTTCAGACTATATAAGGAAACTCAATTTGCCACGTTTGGCTGAATGTACCATTTGTAATGATAGAGTACGTTACGGCAGCTCAGGAAAAAAATTTTTACAAGCTCACGCAAAATCGGCAAAGCATCTCTCAAGACGCAAAAATAACACTGCCTGTATTATTTACAGCAACAAAATCCATACAGGAGTCTCTGAATAAATTTACAGAAATTAATTTTCAAAATAAGTTTGCTTATTTCAGAATCAGAATGAGGGTGTATGAAACAGGTTTTGCTTGAAAAAAAAACACAAAAAACGTTGTGGCTTGCCAATCATTTTTTCTTATTTTATTTGCCAGAAATTGGCTCGAATGCATCTCCAGCCATCTAGGACCCCAGAGCTTCCAGGGGCCTAGGCGGCCCCTGGACCCCGGCCTAAAGTGCTAGGATAGTATTTTCAGGTTTTTTGACAAAAGTCCACTTACATCACTGACAATGACAGTAGATGTCATAAAAATGCTTTCTATGCGATCTACATACCACTTCCTCTACTAGATCTCCGTCTCTAATGACAAGTGTGGTAACTGTAATGTTAAAGAATTCGCCACGATACCGGTACACGGCCCGCGGTAATACATTCTTCACGATATGGCTGTTTTCCAGTAACTGATGAAAGACTTCAGAAGACTTTTGAAATCGAGGCCGAACATGGCATTCTCCACGCCCGTTGAGTTTTCACCATAGTTCACGGTCTGCTCATCCATTTACTGTTGGTTGTCTGCAGACACCCAAATTACCCCGTGTAACGGGATTCATGGCGAAACTTGGTATACGGCTTTAACATTACAGTTACCGCACTTGTCATTAATAGAGATGGAGATCTAGTAGATGAGGGGTATGTAGATCGATGTAGGGCATATAGAAAGCATTTTTATGACATCTATCATTGTGGTGTATGAAAAGGTGGGAAATAATTATATTCTTGCAAAAAAAATAAAATAAATATATATAATCACAACAACAACAATATCGACGAATACACCCCCTGCCACCCAAGTCACTGTAGTGTAGCCACATACATGCAACTCAGTGTATGTAGCCACGACTGAGTTGCACATCCTTACTAGGACAGTCACAGACATCAGTATCGTCCTTTCCTTCATGGTCAAACATGACAAAATGTACAATTGACTATGGCATTTAACGGGTTGTAAATATGTCAAATATACTTCTCTCCCCCGATACAAAGTATCTGGTTCATTCCTGCAGCGCAAGTACACGTAAATAGCACCAAGTCCTGTCACTATCTTCCTATCACGTTCAAATGTTGAAAATGGCAAAAAACACTCCAATGCGCATGCACTGCTTTAAAACGGAACACTTTACGATCTGTTGTAAAGAAGAAGGCATCATCAGCTAGTGGGCTAACACACATGGTCAAGCTCCATATCGGTTACCCCAGCAGCTAACACAGGCGAATCACGCCTGTTGAGCGGCTCAATTTTTTCTTTCCCGAGAAGCAGAAGTGTGGGTATATAAATATGTTTCTAAGAGTTATGGTCAGTTGTGTGTACATTTTGTCATCTTCTCCACTTCCTCAAAGGCCATTTCCGGGATGATAGCCATGGATGAAATAAGCACCATAGAGTACCATCTGAATTGCCTTGGACTGATGTCATCCTGGATGTGGCCTTCGTAATTTGTATTTTCGTGTCCCCATATGTATCAATTTGTATATGGTTGGCAACAGCTGACTCTTATCAGGGCTGTGGGTTAACCCCTTGATGCAACATTAAAAGTTGTGCCCAAATTAAGATGGCCCCGTGGGGCTTCCGGGGATTGACCTGGGATGTCGTTGAGCACACCGCAGGTCATGGTAAGAATAGGCCTCAGCCCCTCGGACAGCTTGTCGTAAGAGGCGACTAACTGAGGCACCCGTGGGGTTCCCAGGTGTGAAAAGGAATAGGAGCTCAGCCCACCCGTGTAGTTCCCGGGTGTGAAAAGGAATAGGACCCAACGTCGTGATATGACTGAAATATAGTTGAAAGTGACGTTAAATCGTATTCACTCACTCACTCTCAAATTAAGATGCACCCAAATTGAAGGGCCAAAAAAAAAAATTCTAAAAATTTGTCATTCTTTTTTGTAAAATATTTTTCTTGCGTTGGGAAATCAATGTTCATCGTGATTCCTCATCAATGGGGGTGTCATATTCGACTCAAAGCATATATATTTCACCTAAATTCAGGAAATTTGGATATTTTTACTAATGTGGTTTCATGCCTGAAAACGTTTTGCCGCACTGAATAGAGGGTGTGCCCGAATTAGGGTAATCCAAATCTAATTTTTTATTATAATTATGTCCCTTGACTGATTACATCTACATAATAAGCTGAATCATAATGAATAGAATAGAATTAGAATAGAATTTATTTACTAATTACAAGCGCCCATATAAGGCATGAGAATCACAGAATAACAGTTAATGATTACAATTGATTTGACAAAATAATTAATCACATATAAATCACAGATTGACTTAGTTGATGATTGCATTTGATTTGCCAATGAATGAATAAACGAATCCATATAAACAAATACTGGGTGACGCAGTCAAAAGGGCCTATATACGAACTACCCGCCAATAGCGGTTTTAATGAACAAAAAAAAAGAAGCAGCCATAATGCTTCAGTGAAAGATCAAATCACGCTTCAGTTCTGGTCTGAAAGGCAAGTTCAATGAAGCCAGCATAATGTTTTAATATATAACTATCTTCGCATATCATAAGCCAAATAAACATATCGTTTGGAGAAAGCAGGGATACGGATGGATATTTTGTAAACACTAATTTCTTCAAATTTTCTTTCTCCTTTGAGTAGAGTGGGCATCGCTTGACAAAATGAATTTCATCCTCAACTTCACTGAAAGAACAATTACCACATATTCGGTCATTTGGATTTGTCCTTGTGTAGCAACCGACTTCAATCTCCAAGTGGTGAGAGCTAACTCTAAGACGCGTTGATTTTCGACAAGATTCAATTTGAAGGATTTTAAGATAGGACTCTCTTATCATCGACAAAGCAAAGAACAACCTCGGTTCATGTCTGGTTGCCCTGGGCCAAATTTGGGTTGTCTGACGACAGTAGGACAACCCATAAGTTTGACTGTAGTTTGATCCTTGGTGTGTGTTACAGTTATCATCTGTATTTGCAGGTCTTTCACCTTGGACAAGATCACCTATGAAGTGGGAGACTATGTGTTCATTGCTAATTCAGATGCTGGTGACGACACCACGGACACGGCTTACATCGCACAGATACAAAAGCTGTATGAAGAGTGTAAGACAAACATTTACTTAAAGGTGAAATGCAAAGGTTTTCATATTTTCCTTTTTATCTTCTTCATGGGCTATTTAATGATCGAAATGTCAACCTAATTACTTCATTTGATTTTATTTGAAGTATTTTGTCTTCTGGTAGCTTTTAAAAAGTGCTTCGAAGTTGGTATCTCAAGCCCGGCCGATTTCAGAAACGAAATCTGCATCGCTTATCTGCCCTTGTTTGATGCTGGTTTGTGTCACATCAGACTACCTAGCCTGTCATCAATACGTTCAGTCTCCGGGCGGCTGGTCTGACGTGACGTCAAGGAAAGATAAGCAATGACGTTTTGTAAATCTGAATTCTGCTGGGCTAGGAGTGCCAAGTTTTAAAAAGATTCTAGCAGACAAGATAATTCAAATTAATCCAAGTGAAGTAGATATTCTGGTATTTCTATCACTATTCAACCTATATTAAATGTAAAACGAAGAATTTAAAAACCTTTGCATTTCACCTATCCATCTCCTTGATCTTTTAGGCACCCAGGCTAAATAATGTACCTTAATGTTAGATTTGAAATAATTTATCGAAATGGACCTTCTGGACTCCTTGTTGTACAGTTGTTCTCCATTGTCTCTGTTGTCTCTTATAGGTAAGATGGACCACTATTTTATGACTTGTTTGAGCTCGGTAAGTGAAGTAGGCCATGGACAATACGCCGCCTCTGGTTGTCCTAGTGGTATCATGATAAATTCCCTGATTCACCTAAAATCAAATTTGAAAATTGCCGATTTACCTGCTGCTGCCCCCATCTCGCGAGTTAATAGGAATTGACCCTATGCATAAATTACCCTCATAATATGGTGCATTATCATTCATTATCACCAGACAGACTTCAAATTGGTACCGGTACAGATAAAAATTTCTTCTCAAATGCTCATTGTTTTTCATTTTTAGGCAAAACTAAGTCGAGGAAGCAGAAAATGGCTGTAGTACAATGGTTCTGGAGGCAGGCGGAAATCGCACCATTTGTGTGGAAGCAGTTTGTCCGACATAATGGGAAACCCGACATGCGGGAGATCTTCTTCAACAGTACAAGAAATACCCCAGACGAATTAGAAGTTGATGTTGAGACTGTTGTCGGTCACTGTCAGGTATCAAAATTGTGAAAATTCAAACACATCCAAAATTTTGTTCGGATGTATTGATGGGTATATAAATGGGAAAAATCTCAGTAAACAGTGATTCTTTTGCTTATATGCCAGAGTTTTTGTCAAAAGTAGCCATAGGAAAGGACCCCTCACTGAATAGGGAAGAGTGGCAAAAATGCATGTTAAACATAAGAGAAAACCTCAAATCCGAAGTGTAAGTGCCCTTGATTCTGCTTTTTCGGTCAGATACCGCTGAAAATTATCTCCTAACTTGCTCACTGCCAGTTTGAGGAAAATACTACATCGATAATTTATTTTCACCACGGATTTCCAAAGATGTGAATCATTAGCTGAGGTCATTGTCCATCTAATGCTGAGGTTAGGTAACAAGCGCTTGTTTACCCTTGAAATATTCTATTTACAGACTTTTACGGGCAATGTCTTATGTTTGCCAGTGCCTGTTCAACATAAGAAAAAACATCTGTCAAAGTTCTTTTCTTGCAATATTTTGAAAGCCACTATAATTCTTACTCTACGATTATGGTGGTACTGTCAATGCTGTAGAACTACCTGATACCTACCATAGCACGATGCCACATGCTCAATGACTGCTAAAGATTCTGATCAAGGAACGTCTTTATTGATCTGATTGTAATTCAGACGATAAATACAGGGTTTGTGGGATACATGTTGATCGCATGATTTCGAACTAAGTGAAAGTGATACATACCAACTACATGTACATGTAAAACCTTTGACATTAGTAATATAATACACATGTACTTGAGAGATTTCTTCGAGAAGCGACTTTCGTTCTCTCTGTTACGGATTTCTGAGATCGTGAAATTGTGTTTCAATTCTGTGGTTTTATGTTTCGTACACCTGAAAATGACAATTTAGAATTCAAGGCCATAGAATATGGAAAATTGGGCTAAATACATGGAAATGGGAATTCTTGTCTATTTTTGTGAATTCAATTGTCAAATTGTAGCTCAGAGTTGTACAGTCCTTTGCTGTCGGATGGCAAAATCCAAAAAAAAGTCCATTCGAAAGACGATGAACATGTACCATGTACAGGTATTTGTTGATAGGACTTTTATACTCCTCATGATTAAGTCAAAAGTTCTTCAAAATTTATCTATATATCTTCAATGACACTAGAAGTAATATGTCTTGAAATTAGGAACTACTACCTTAAAAAGACGTTGAAATGGCTTTGAAATTGGAAGTTTCAAGGTAAACAAACCCTGATATTTTCCATTGGTGTCTGTAGGTGGTGAGATGTGACGAACTTCCTGATATTTGTCTGGGGAGCAAAGATCATCATGGAAAACCTTCCGAATTCTTCGTTCGCCACTCATACGATGGCAGGAAAATCAAACATGTGACTTCACCGGAGAAAAAGAGCCATAGTGGACTTGCACGCAGACAAACGATAGCAGGATCCGGGTTAATCAGCTTCAGAAATGGCTCAATACGACCACATGATGTTGAGAGCTCCGAGAGAAGGTCAAGGAGAAGCATGGGCGGGGTGCGATCAAATGGCCGTTCTGGGTCTGTTCCTGTCTGCCCCAAGGACGTTGATGAGGTCGATGGCATATCTCATTCTCCAGTCAAACCACTACAGGGATCTGTGAAACATTCAATATCTAGTATTACCAAAGCTGACTTGAGTAAGTTTAGCCAATTAAACAAGATGATAGTTAATTATGTTCTACAGTGATTTATTCCATTGGGATATCATACCGAGTCAAAACTCCAAGATTGCTAATCAGGCCAGGTTTTTGAGTCGGTATGAAAGACATCACAGTGGGGTAAATAGGTATGTAACAAATACTGATTGAAGGTTTTAATTTCAATTCTAACTAGAAAATATATTAGAATGGACAAACAAATCAACCAAGCTGTCCTGAAATGGTTTTCTTCTTGGTGTGGCTGTTACTTTCACCTCCCACCACCAAGACAGTGTTGCCTGGCATGCACGTGGAGCATTGACTCGTTTCTTTTGCAATCGATCCAGTGCCTGTGACGGTTGTAGGAGTTCTGTTACTGCATGAAATCTTTTTTGAAAGGCTGTTTGGATTTGTATGGTAGGTTTACGATGCATATCTTCATGTGTCTATCTCCTTTTCAATCTGATAAAAACTCCGACTTAATAACCGCTCCACTATCGGACATGTCGCTAATTAAGATGTGGGACAGTCTGTATCTTAAATCTGTCACGCGTGTCAGACTGGCGACCAATCACAGTCCAACTTCGACGGGCGAATAGGTGCCTATCCGAGCAAATAATAATCTTCAGTGATTGCTCATGGTGAGCAAGAACTTCATCAGCCGCCTGGGTTGGATTTTTCTGCGCCTCGTTCACTACAGAAATAATTGGATAGGCACCTATTCGCCCGTTGAAGATGAACTGTAATTGGTCACCAGTCTGACATGCGCGACAGATTTAAGATACAGACTGTCCCAGATGTAGGCCCAGGCGCCTCGGCCTGTGGGCGGTACATGAGGGTAACATAAGCCATCCTGGAGTGCAGAAAATATTTGTAATGGGATGACACAGCTGGCACATTTACGATGACCTAAAATGTCTGGTTATCACCATGGGTACACAGAATACAAATACGATCAACATGATGAGCATTTTCTGAAAAGACGAGACCATTTGTGGGCAAAACGCTGAAAGAAATTAAAGTATGTAATATTTTCCGTGCAGACAGTATAGAACCTAGCAGAGGTATTGGCTATGAGGTGTGGTGGGAGTGCCAAACTATCATCGAAAATAGTATTTGGTTATATGCTCTAGACTAATTATCAATCTAGGTAATCCAACATGGTAAGTCAGGGGATTACTATCTGGACCTGACGCTATGAAAAATTTGGATATTCTACGAGATCCTATAACAAGTCAATCACAACATTTTATACCTTTTCACTTTGACAATGATTAACGTTTAGTTCACGGATATTAGGACCTTTGCATGGCACGATCTTTTGATAATTTCTACTGCCTAACAAAGCCAGACTTTTCGATGGGAGTAAACCCCTTTGATATTTACGCAGACTGCCTGGAAATGATGCCATATTGGGATACTGTTTTCCGATAATGTTCACAATACTGATCCACTTGCTACCGTGTGTACCTGCCATGGGCATGATTTTGAAATTGTTCCACCAAACCAGTCACCTGATTGGCTAACAAATGCAGTTTGAAATTTGCACAGGATTTATATAGCAATGAAGTTAGATATAATATTCTGTGATATGATATCTGAGTTTACTGAGATTGAGTAATTATGGGTCTTCATGTTCTTCAATAACAACATCTCAGAGTAGTGTATTTGTGCAAAATTTTCCATTTTAAGGTAAAAATGGCACCTTTTTCTCTCTGTAAACATATGAAGCTCCTCCAGAACCAAAACTGTCTTTGGGCAACAACTACTAATTAACACTGTGAATGGTGTGATGTATAGAAGGATTGGTTCTGAGCTGGCTCCATATGTTAACAGAGAAAAAAATGAAAAGATGATTTTGAACAAATACACTACTTCAAGATGCTGTTCAAGCACCCCAAGTAATTAGAGTAATTTACTGTACTCTAAGCAAACAAGATAGTATTTTCTGCATGTTCTATGATTATAACTGAAACTTTTCTTTCATATGTAATATTTTGACCTCAAGGGGGCCAATCCTCATTAAGCCATTGCAAGGGTCTTTACTAAGCTGCTGACTCTCCCGGTACTTCAATTACTGGACCGTACAGTGGTACGGATGTGAAACTGACACCAAATACACCATGATAAATGTTTGTCTGATAGACATGATGGATGGCTGCCAAGAAACACCAGTCCAGTTTCAACGTTTTGTGGGCTTAGTTTAGATAAGAGTACAATATGATAATATTTAGATTCTCCTTGGGTTTAGAAATATTGAGGTTGCCAGTTTGTAATGTTGGAAAATCCAGAAGAAATTGTTTCACGAATTGTTAAATTTTCTGCCATTTTCAGTGAGAAACTTTACCCTTGCCAAGTCGAGCCCAAGAAACCAGAGATTGAAAGGAGATATGGTCTCGAGTCTTTTAATGAGAGACGATGCCAGCGATATAATGCCAGACGACGATAGTTCATCAACCATGTCTGATTTGAGTGAGAGAGCAAGCGTCAGTTCGGGCAACTCCAAAACTGATATCTTACATGGTCAAACGTGCTCAGTTGATCTGTCTTCAGATAAAATTGTTAAATCAGATGAAAATTTAGAAAAAGAAACCCGGACTAGATCAACTAGGTTACAAATGCGGGCAGTGTACGATTCGGATAATGACAAAGTTGCAACACGAGATTCAGTTCAAAATGGCAAGTCACGTGATCAAGACAGAAAGAAAGCCATTGCTCCAAAACGGGCGGAAAAGACACCCAGACGGGGAGAAAATGAAATGTTCATCAAGGCTAAGAGGCGGTCAGCAAATGACAAGGAAAACAATGAAGCTAATGTGAAATGCTCTCCCACAAAGTCACGAAAAGTTGTAGACAGGCAAAGTAGAAGCTGTAAGAAAACCCCAAAGACTGGGACTGTGAAGCGTGTTAAGGACAAAGATACTTTAATTAGGGTTCAAAATGAAAATTGTGCCGAAAAGCCTATGGTTGCAAAGTTACGGAACGTTTCACCTATGCCTGTGTTGGCTGGCAGGGTTACGCGATCAGCGAACAACACCCCTGTGGACCGTCGTACTGCAGCCAGGGCTGCGCAAGATGGTCGAAGCCCCATCGTAATGACTTTCAGCAAAGACGGTATCAAGACATACAAAAGTGATATCAAAAGGAAGAATAAGTCGCTCCAATGCAGTAAGAAAGTGACGCCTCTCAGACTCGTGAAAAGTGCAACAGATTACATTATTTCGGGCAAAGAAACACAACAGCGAAGTGCAAGGTAATTCTGTGGGTACTGCAGTCACGAGTACCATGGTACATGTAGCATTTCTGGGGTAATGTACGGCAAGCACACTCATTTCTGGGATACTGCAGCCACATTCATTTCTTTGGTACCAGTGTACCATTTCTGGGATACCATAGTCACACTCATTTCTACATGGTCTAGGGTATCAAGATAATGTTTAGGGGGTCAGTCCGCAGTCACTCCTATCTGGGGGTACGGTACCAGGGTACCATTCCTTGTCTACTGTAGTCACACGAGTTCTTTCCTGGAGTACAACAGTCCCACTCATTTGTGACACCTTTCAGGGTTCGTACACTCTCATGACTACTTAAAAATCTTGAATTGCCTTGAAAATGGCAATTTAATCCAAGATCTTGAAAAGCCTTGAAATTTTGAAAGGTGTACCATATGCCTTGAGAATTGGAATTCCCTGTCAACTGTCGTCAACAGGCCTCAATTTAAGGTGGTAACCTGTTTTCAGGTTGCCTGAAGGTTGCCATATGAAAAATAATGGTAACCTATTTTCAGGTCCCCATAATTCTGGCCTATAATATAATATCATCCAATAGGTTGCCATAGGTTACCAGTGTAGATATCATGGTAACCTGTTGAGAGGTTACCATCAGCACTCTTTAAATTGAGGCCTGCGTCAATTAATAAAGTTGTCCAGTATGCCAGTTGTGATTGAAATTCTTTGCGTTTATTGTCAAATGTAGTTATTTATGGCAATAATGTTGAATGTTCTGTTGTGTACTTGGAGACTATCCACATATTTATACGGCTAGGGTTCTCTGTATAAATCAAACCCTCCAGCTTAGGGCAGCATGGTTTACCATACCATGTTTGCCTGGCACAGGAGGTAGATTAAAGTGCCAAACAATTAGGCTCTCTGATGATCCATTGTGTTCACCAGTGTCTGTAGAGCCTAATTTTCAAAATTCAAATTTTTTTGTAGTTTTGGTTAGGTTTTTGTTAGAGTTAGGGCTTTGCTAGGGTATGTTTGTTTGGGTCATCGTTGCCGTGTGACCAATAAAGTTAAGTGTGACATTAAATTTCAAACAAACAACCAACATGTATATATCATAAACTTTCATTGATATGTTCTCCCCATGGGGAGTTGGCATGGTAAGGTTTTCCAACAGTTGGTGTCTCAGATACATCTTTACAATGAATATTAATATCACGTTCATGTAAAAAATTGGGAAGGGGGGGGGGGGTGCCTTTACTGCCAGGGCTTTAGATTAACGTAAGTTGGGCATACCCTCTATTCGACCGGGCAAAAAATTTAGGCAGGGAAACTTGCCCAAATTAGTGAAAATATTCGAAGTCCCAGAATTCCAGCAAAATGCTTAGACTCAAATATGACAACTGATGCGAGATCATTCACCATTTTCATCTTTGAATACAAAATTATTAGAGTTTCCCATACTGGATATCTGAATAATTTTTAGAGAGTTTACTAAACTGGAAATAGGGACCCCAACATTTTTTTCATCTTCTTTGGTTTCAACCTCTGAAGATGACTTTGCATAGGACATTTCTAGCAATTTTTCGGTGTTTAAATTATCAAAATCGAGCAAGAACCCGATTTTATGCATATTTTTAAAGATATTTATTTTGGCCATTTCATCGGAATGCCGGCCTATGCTTTAAACAATGGGAGCCTGGTGGGTCAAACGGTACACAATTATTAGCAAATTTGAGGGAAAATGACTCATTTTTTTTTTAGTTTTAGGACTATTTTGATGAAATTTGGTAGTCAGGGGTATTTCAACATTCCGAATTCATTGGCATCATTTTTTTTCGCATCGGAAAAATATTTAGCAACCTAATTTGCATAAATTTGCATAATGGAACACCGTTTTACCATTGGTACCGTTGTATCTGCATTGAAACAGCTGGTATCAAATGTCACCAGGATTTCTAAATGTAAACTTGGAATTTTATTGAGAAAAAGATTTGACTCATGGACAACCTGACCATTCCCACACCACATAATTATCTTTGCCCACTGACAATCATTATTGAGTTAATTTCCATAAAATTCTTACTCAGTACCGGTATGGAACATTATTTATCGATGTATATTCTAATTTTCGAATAAGAAATCAGTTATAAACAAATGGATATTTTTTTTTTAATCAAATCAGTTGAACAGCCTGTATTTCCTTATGTTCATCCTGTTATAATTTAGTAGATGAAGCACCAATGTCAGCCAGAATAAAAAAAACATCTGAGTGAATGGAGTCAAAGAAAAGTTGTTGTTGTTGTTGCAAAATAAAATAAACAGAGGTTGATAAAACTTACTTCATCACGACTATTTTATACGCTAATAATTTTTTTGTCCTCCACCACGAAGTGGTGGGAGGACTTGGAAATGCTAGCCGTCCGTCCTTCCGTCCGTCCCTCCGTCCGTCCTTCCGTCCGTCCCTCCGTCCGTCCGTCCGTCCGTCCCACATCTTGTGAACGCGATATCTTGAGAACAATTCGACCAATCGACTTCAAACTTGACAAGGTGCTTTACATCAGTTAGACGGCCATTGGTATTGATTTTCACTGAGGTACGTAATCCAAGATGGCCGCCATCGACCATATTGGATTCTGTCCGTCCCACATCTTGTGAACGCGATATCTCAAGAACAATTAGACCAATCGATTTCAAACTTGAGAAGGTGCTTCACATCAGTTAGACGGCCATTGGTATTGATTTTCACTGAAGCACGTAATCCAAGATGGCTGCCATCGACCATATTGGATTCTGTTCGTCCCACATCTTGTGAACGCGATATCTCAAGAACAATTCCACCAATCAACTTCAAGCTTGGGAAGGTTCTTCACATCAGTCAGACGGCCATTGGTATTGATTTTCACTGAGGTACATAATCCAAGATGGCTGCCATTGACCATATTGGATTCCATCCGTCCCAGATCTTGTGAACGCGATATCTCAAGAACAATTCAACCAATCGACTTCAAACTTGGGAAGGTTCTTCACATCAGTTAGACGACCATTGGTATTGATTTTCACTGAGGTACGTAATCCAGGATGGCTGCCATTGACCATATTGGATTCTGTCCATCCCACATCTTGTGAACACGATATCTCGACAACAGTTTGACCAATCCACTTCAAACTTGAGAATGTGCTTCGCATCAGTTGAACGGCCATTGGTTTTGATTTTCACTGAGGTACATAATCCAAGATGGCTGCTATTGACGATATTGGATTCCATCCGTCTCGGATCTTGTGAACGTGATATCTTGACAACAACTTGACCAATCAACTTCAAACTCGAGACGGTGCTTCACATCAGTTAGACAGCGATTGGTATTGATTTTCATTGAGGTAGTATGTAATCCAAGATGGCTGCCATTGACCATCTTGGATTTCACTCACCCATATTGTACCCATCTGTGTTGTGAACGCGATATCTTTATCGATTTATAAACCTCACCATCCACAAATCCATATACAACTACAGACTTACATTCCAGTATTACACTACCCATTACTGCTTCCCAAACCTCCTCAAATTGTCTCAACAATTCCAGATGAACGTCTCTTTCCACATACACATATCAACTTTCCAAGTCATATTTAAGGAGATATTGGAAGCGTATATGCTGTATGCTCTCAAACAGGCTACTTGGCGGAGGACCTGCTAGCTACTCAGCTTGTTATCTTTTAAAACATTTTAGAAAATATTATTCTGGCGAAACAAATTAAACATTTCAGCTGATTTGTTTCAAATCGCACGTTTTGTCCATGCTAACCAGTTCAATTCAAGGGAGATTACTGCTAACATGACTGGAGCTGTTTTCTCAATACCCGCGAAACGGCAACCGCATGCTGTACCAGCTGGACGTGGTAAGGAGAATTCCATGGTGAACCACGACGACTTGCGACAGCTTTACTGTCTTTGAGGTCATGTGATTTGACATTGTAATACATTCTGATATAATTCACATACTAATTCCTACATTAAACAGTAACAGTATCGCAAAATTTATAGCAAAATAGATCATTTTTTCGCCAGCATTCAACCTCAACTGACGCTATCGAAAGGGCGCCGCCATTTTACACGGGAGACTCCCTCTGTCGGCATGACCTCGTTACCCCTGGTTACGTTGAACAAAAAGGTGTCTTGCTCTTCGGGGGAAAACAAGTCGAAATAAATTCGGGATTACCAGATGAGCCAGTACAATTTTTATTTATATATCAGTCAGAACAGTGAGACGAACATTTAAATAATGGACTACCACTACCAGCTCGGTCATTCTCATCGGAGACAGCTTTCGAGGTCACGCAAATGTGCTGCAAAACGGGCTACGAAAAAACTGGAGCAAGTTTTAATAAAACTGGTACTTTTGCGATATTCTGTGAGAAATTATCAAAATTTTAAAACCAAATTGAAAGGGAACAACCCCCTGGCTCATATCCTAAGAGACCATGCAAGATAAGTACTTTTAAAAAAGCGTCGCCATTTTCCACGGCGACCAGACGCGTCTGCAAAATTAGATGAACTCCAGGGCCGCTCTCTGCCGACCACGAAACATTTTATGGACTAATTGAAATACCATCGACAACAGAACATTACATTTATTTAATCCAACTAATTTTCACAGTTAATTAAGCCAGAAATTAATGTTTTATGACATTTTCCACCACCACATAATTTGTTTACACACGCAGTTCGCATGGCAGCCTTTACTGCTGTTGGGGTCTCTACTGGAAGGAGTTTGCCATGCTGGTCATAGGAATTATTAGTGAGTTTACTGCACTGATAATATGAATTAACATTGAAGTGTTTACCGTACTGGTCATATGAATTATTAGTGAGTTTACTGCACTGATAATATGAATTAACATTGAAGAGTTTACTGCACTGATAATATGAATTAACATTGAAGTGTTTACCGTACTGGTCATATGAATTATTAGTGAGTTTACTGCACTGATAATATGAATTAACATTGAAGTGTTTACCGTACTGGTCATATGCATTATTAGTGAGTTTACTGCACTGATAATGTGAATTAACATTGAAGTGTTTACCGTACTGGTCATATGCATTATTAGTGAGTTTACTGCACTGATAATATGAATTAACATTGAAGTGTTTACTGTACTGGTCATGTGAATTATTAGAGAGTTTACTGTACTGATCATATGAATTATTAGGGAGTGTACTGTACTGGTCATGTGAATTATTGGAGAGTTTACTGTACTGGTCATATGAATTATTACCGTACTGGTATGGTAATATGAATTTTTGTTTGAGTAGATTTCTGCTATTTGAAAATAATCTGTCTACTTCATTATCTCTGTAGAAAGCTGGACCGAGTGAATTACAAAGCTGAGGATGATGATGCAGCAAAGAGAGATAACTCTCCTAACATTGAGATATATTCCGAGTCCTCAGATGCAGAATCATCGGATGAATCACCAAAAAAATTGGACTCGAGCCAGTCGGAGAATTCTGACAGCGAAAGTGATCTTATTGATTTTGTGCCTTTGAAGAAGAAGCGAAATGGGAATAGTACCAAAAAATCTCAGAAATCTGCACCGAGAACTCCAAGAACACCAGTGGTACTATTCATGCATTTACTTGTACCTCTTTTGTCCCCTGACGCCCGAAGGGCTAGAGGGGGACTATAGTATTGGGGTGATGGTTCATCCGTCTGTGCGTTCGGATGTCCGACTTCATTTCTGGATATTAACTTAGGGCTGTTCCAGATAAACATATGTACCCACCCCGGACGGCAAAGAAAAAAAAAATATGTGGGTGGGTGTCATCGTAAAAATTTTGCTGGTCTAGGTGGGTGTATCTTGAAATAAACCACTTCTCTGGGTGGTTGGATTCATTACTTGTAAAATGCTTCTGTGCGTGGGCCCTCAAATCCTTTTGAGGCATATAGTATTCATTATTTATGTATCTAGATAAACTAATTTTAATCCTCGAATCTTGTCCCGAGTTCGCGACCAACGTCTGTTGTCGTTGGCGCACTGCGACTCCACACAAAGGTGATTTGAATACCCTGTTTTTTCATTGGACAGGCGTCCATGTCAAAGATATTTCATCCAACGAAATACCACGTTACGAAGATCTTTGTCAAGTGGCAGTGAATTCTCTACGAATGGAGATTTTTCGGCAATCTCTGTCCACTGAAAGCAGGTAACGATAAGTCCCCGTCTCACCGGAGAAAACGAAACTAACGAGAGTGGCGACACTGTCATCGCGAGTTATCTCCCTTCGTCGACGACCGAAGGTCGGGAACCCTCAGAAGCTACTGTGGTACCGATGACAGGTTTCCGAACGGTTGGGCCCCCAAGTCATCAATTAGATTTTCTCGCGTATAGATGACGAACATGATCGCAAAGTTTGGTGAATGTTCACTGAAACTATAATTTATGAAACCAATAATTGATGATAGTTATAATATTTAACTACTGAATGACTTACTTAAAATAAATACTTTTAATGGACAGTTTTATTGAAATTAATTGATGGGGAGTGGTTGTTTTCTCAACTTTTTTTTTAAACTAGACCCAGTTAAACCAATGTTTTTTTATTAAAGATGTAATCAGCCTCAAATCTGGGTTGAAATCGGTGTCTCTCAAACTCAGCGAAAGTGACATATGTTACAACAGGTACAAAATGAAACACATTTGACCACAAAAAACTAAACTTGTTTCTACCATTCACGAGAAAATAGAAGGAGTTGATCTTTAAAAATAAACAGCATGGCATGCCGTTTATTTTTCCACGGCCGTGTCAACAAGCGTATACACGTATGGTGCATTCTACTAACGTATGCTATGCGACATCACCGAACCGTAGGCACGAGCCATGACGTTATCCCATGGCTGCAGCTGTGCAGCATTCAAATTCGTGAGCGTCATTTTCCTCTCCGCGTACAACACACACTCAATGGCGAGACAGAAAAGCCGCCGAAGCGGGCGGAGTTACAAATTTCTCTGACAAGATATTCTTGCATTCGTTGTATATGACGATCCCACTATCATCAAATATAATACATATGATGCTTTGGTGATCTTCCCTGCTGAAAAAACGCACAGGAGAGAGTTTACAAAATCCATCCATTTTGAGGCTGATTACATCTTTAATCAATGATTCAAAATAGACAACTTTTGTACATTTCATGTACACAGATCATAATCAAATATTTAAAATAAAACATCATTAGTAGGCCTAAATAATTCGAGGTGAACACTGGCTGTGAACTGTTACAGAAACAGATGTATCCCTTTGATAGTTGGAAACAATAATATTTTTATGTAGTTTGCATCTGTTCATCCAGTCTGAACTACAATGTAGTGCAAATTTCGAAATATGCTTATATGTGTGTGTTTTGAATGGAAACTTGACATGCATAATTTTTTTTCTCCAACCTTAATCTTGCAAACTGGCCCAGGGGAAACATTTTTGCCAGGCCCATCCTCCGTAGTGGAAAAATTCTGCAGTACCTTCGATAATCCAGAAATAAAAAAAATGCCTGGTCTTCATGTTAAATTATAATATGATATCTGCTTTCACCATGATTAAACTTACTATCAGTGGCCAGGGCAATCCCATCATTTAGCTGTTGGTGTGCTCTTGCTTCTATTGGTGGGTACCTTGGGGATTTTCATTTTAAAAAAATGTGGGTGGGTTGTCTCGGGTTTTAACTTTTCATAAAAAAAATGTGGGTGGGTGGCCTCAGGGTTTCTCATAAAAAAAATGTGGGTGGGTGGTCTCCAGCTTCGAGAAAAATTATAGGTTATTGGTGGGTCTATGAATCCTTTTTCTGCTGTTGTGGGTGGTTACAAAAACTGAAAAATCAAATATGATGGTGGGTGGGTGCTAACAGAAGTGCCTTCCTGGGGGGGTACATATGTTTATCTGGAACAGCCCTTATGAAAAACAACCGATTCTTTTTTCAATTTTGTATGTGGGTACTGCATATCAAGATCTTGCTTGGGATTGCTTTTCATGCCGATCCGCTCATAGGTGGTGCCACCTGTGGGTCTTGTTCAAAGTTTGTTTCCGGAGAACAACTTTGAAAACCTGAATAGACGCTTTCCAAATTTGGTATGTAGGTATCTTGCCTCAGGATCTCGCTTGGGATTTTCATGCAAAGCTGAATGTTTCTTTCAGGACAAATTTGGTATAATTTACCTTACCACAGGGTCTAGCTTGGGATTGATTTCCTTGCTGGGTACTGAATAGCCAAATCATGGTTTTCTCCATCGGGGGACTCATTCTTTTTCATTCTTTTTTTATCTTGCTTCTAGTTGTCAGGTGTTTAGCTAGCTAGCTGTGAATGGGGGTGTGGGACAAATATATTGTTGTTGTTGTGAGACAATATGGAATTGAGACTCCCAGTCTGCTAATGTAAGACTGGTGAACTTTGTTGCAGACTAGTAAATTTTCTAGTCTGTATTCTCTGGACAAGTAAATTTTCGAACAAGTGAATTTTCTTTCTCTGCAGTATAGGTCAGAAATAACTTAATCTTGAACATGATTAGAGAAAAAGCAAACCGTGGGCAAAAATGTGCATGTTTTTTTTATTGTGGTTGAAGAAAAAACACTCTCACAACAACTGATATTATAGACGCAGATTGTGACATCTACCAGACATGCCAGACAAGAGTATGTATCCTGCTCCTTGGTTGTATTAAAAAACACACAAAAGGGTTGTTATTTGCGCTGAAAACTTACCTCACTTCCACTATTATAATTTCACATACTGGGACCGATGAACAACTCATGGAGTTGTCAATTCGTCAGAAGATTCAAGAGTTGAACCATTGAATGTGATACTGCCTCTGTTCAGAATACAATCCAGCATGCATAACTTGTTTGCAATAAATACACATACCCTAACTCATTTAATAATAATTTGTTGACCCTTATAGAATTCAGTCACCCCTATTTTGTGGATGAAATTCAATCACCCTCTAAAATCATCAAAGGTGAAATGCAAAGGTTTTCATATTCTTCATGGGTTAGTTAATGATGGAAATACATGTATCAGCCTATACACTTCGTTTTGTTTTATTTGAAGAATATTGTTTTCTGGTAGCTTTTGCTACATGCTTCAAAGTTGGTGTCTCAAACCCGGCCGATTTCAGAACTGAAATCTGCAGTGTTCATTTGTCCCTGTTTGATGCTGATTTGTGACGTCACATCAGACCACCTTGCCGGACGTCAATACTTGTAATGTTCAGCTGGTCTGGCATGACGTCACAATCAAGGAAAGATAAGCCATGACGTTTTGCAAATCTGAATTCAGCAGGACTAGGGGTACCAACGTGTAAAAAGATTTTAGCAGACAAGATAATTTGAATTAAATCCAGTGAAGTAGATCAACTGGTAGTTCTATCATTATTCAACCTATATAACATGTAAAAAAGAGAATCTGAAAACCTTTGCATTTCACCTTTAAAATAAAGTAAGAAATAATAGATTATTTGCCTGATTTTGGAAGGTTTTAATAACTTTGATTACACCTGATCTTTTGATAGGAAATCTCACTTCCTGTGATTGAATTCTTAGGGAAATTACCATGTACTTGTATTGTATTATATTACAGAGCAGAAAGGCCAGCAGCCGTATGGGTACACCATCTATGTCCAAGCGGATAAAGCCTCTGACCTCACCAGGCAATCGGTTGGAAGAAGCCCGGGCAAGGTAGGTAACTCTTCAATCTGACGAAATCAAATTTTGGTCATTGAGAGGATTGCACAATAGGGTCAGAAGATAAACCAGAAGTGCTGGTTCTGTTCTGTCAGTTGATTGGTTGATTGGGCAAAAATCAACAAACAGGAAATGGCAATCACAGAATCGTTTTTGATAGTGTGATAGTTGGTATTGTGCAAGTCCCCAGTTCAAGGTTTCTTTTTTATCTCTGATGCCATTTTTGAATTTCAGAGGTGTGATCTTTATTATGTGTGATCAGTGGTCTTTATTATGCACATTTGCGTACACTTCGCCATCCATAAGATGGCTTGCGAATCGGGTGTCTTTACCTTATTCTGTTCTGCCTTCATCCGGCGGAGAACAGGCTCGAGAAATCTGATAAATTACAGGTTTTCATACCACTTCGAAAACCAATATTGCCTGGGCTTACAAAATATATAGGAATTTTGGTTCGTAGTTTAAAAACTCAATTTTTCAGTTCAAAACTCAATTTTTTTGAGTAAAAAATCAACATTTTTCACCAAAATATTTATGCTCAATTTGTGTGTTGGAAACTGAATTTTCAAGCTCCAGAAACTGAATTTTCAAGCTTCATAAATTCGAAATTTCAATACACGATTGTCGGGAAATCATCTGGTAAAACTGAAATGAGCATCATGGTCGCGGTAGCAAATGTGAATCTGTCGGCAACAGGGGTAGAATTTCGACGGGAATCGATTCTCATCGACTCGCCTAAAATGGATCTTGCAGGAATCTATTTGGATTCGCGCAATCAAAGCTTAGCGTAATCAGTGTGGTGTTCATTCAGGGAGATTTATTCAATATTTCACGGAAATTCAAGTCAA